>QMIH01001437.1:60002-62502 GCA_003987875.1 Clarias batrachus
GCCAACACTGCAAATACTGACTCTTTGCATAAATGTCATGTAATTGTTGATAAAAGCCTTTGAAATGTATGAAGTGCTTGTAATTATATTTCAGTACATCACAGAAACAACAGAAAGAAAGATCTAAAAGCAGTTTAGCAGCAAACTTTGTGAAAACTAATATTTGTGTCATTCTCAAAACTTTTGGCCACAACTGTATACTGTACTGCTTTCTTTTCTGGTTTACGCAATTTTTTTCATTAACGTTTAATTTCGTGTTTTACTGTGTTAGTGTGTGTGGGTGTGGGTATGTGTGTGTGTGTGTGCCCTGCGATGGATTGGCACCCTGTCCATGGTCTACTCCAGGGATAGGCTCCAGGCCCTCGCTTAGCCAGTACAGGATAAATCTCATCAAAAATAAATGAATACTTATGTTTGAAAATCAGAAATGTTTCAAATAAAAAAATAAAAATTTTAAATAAAAACATTTTTACACATTACATTACAAATATGAGACATAGTAACACAAAACTGGTATGAGATTTTAGTAGGTTTATATTCTGAGGACAATGAATCAAACCCCTGTCACATGAATACTTTTTTTCAATAGGAGTAATACGAGATCTAATTTATCACTTTTATTAACGAGCTAGTTTCATCTTCGCCACTGTCATAAATGTATTTCATAAAAAGTGTAATTAATACGGAAGATTGCATTTTAAACAATAAGGCTGCTCCTGCTATGTATAACACTTAACCGATTTCACAGGACAGATGAGGGGAAAAAACCTGCCATTTCATTTTTAATTAATTTCTGGTTACATCACTGCTGCCACCTGCCTCTGATGCGAGTCTGACTTACATCAAGCACAGCACACACAAACACTGATTTAAATTTGAGGTCAAGCCTGCTGCGATAGAAACCAGAGTGCACATCGTTGCGGTGTACAAATCGCTCCAGGATTAACTGCAGACGCAAGTTTAAACGTCGTAGTGCGGAATAACATTTCACTGCAGCTCTATGGCGCTACATTTGGGCGCATTGCTAAGAAAAAAAAAACAAATTTTTATGTGCATGCATATAACTTGCCTCACTAAAACTCTCTCCCTTGCTCACTTTGTGCTGACCATGGTTGCCAGATCACACTAACAAAATCCCCCAAATGTGGAGCTGAAAATGAGAACTACGCGAAATAACATCACTGCTAGCGATCGTACTGTACCCCAATTATACGTGCACGTACACTGACTGTCCACTTTATTAGGTACACCTGCTTGTTAATGCAAATATCTAATCAGCCAATCACATGGCAGCAAATCAATGCATTTAGGCATTCAGACACGCTTAAAACAATCTGATGAAGTTTAAACCGAGCATCAGAATGGGAGGAAAAACAGATGATTTAAATGGCTTTGAATGTGGCATGGCTGTTGGTGGCAGACGGCCTGGTCCGAGTATTTCCCAAACTGCTGATCTACTGGGATTTTCTCACAAAACCATCTCTAGGGTTTACAGAGGAAGGTGTAAAAAAAGAAAGTAAGAAAATGCCCAGTGAGAGAAGTTCTCTGGGTGAAAATGCTTTGTTGATGCCAGAGGTCAGAGGTCAGAGAATGCCCAGACATGTTGGAACTGAAAGAAAGGCAACAGTACTGTATCTCAAATAACATTTTGTTACAACTGAGGTCTGCTGAAGAGTATGTCTGAAAACCAGATGTGCTTCTGGAATTTCCTTCAGGAAAGTATCTATCTATCTCTCTATCTATCTATCTATCTATCTATCTATCTGTCTGTCTGTCTGTCTGTCTGTCTGTCTGTCTGTCTGTCTGCCTGTCTGTCTGTCTATCTAACAGTAGAAGACCGCACCGGGTGCCGCTCCTGTCGGGGAGGAACATGAGCCAGTGAGAAACGGATGATGACAGATGATCAGACCAGTGGTTAGTACACTGCTGATGCTGAATGCTGAGGGTTTGGAACAGGCGAGAGGGGAAATGAGGTCGCTGCTGAGGTTGTTACATAAACCATTAATTGATTAAGAAATTAGGTGGTGTAGTGGTTAGCATTGTCGCCTTGCACCTCCAGGGTCTGGGTTCGATTCCCGTCTCTGAATGCGTGGAGTTTCCTCTGGGTCCTCCGGTTTCCTCCCACAGTCCAAAGACATGCAGAATAGGATTATTGCCGTTCCCAAATTGCCCGTAGTGTGTGAGTGTGAGTATGTGTGTGTGCCCTGCGATGGATTGGCACCCTGGTGTACCCCGCTTTGTGCCCTAAGCCTCCTGGGATAGGCTCCAGCCCCCGTGACCCTGAATACAGGATAAAGCGTTACAGATGATGAGTGAGTGAGAAAGAAATGGGGGGGATCAAGACTTTTGCACATAAATGTATGTACAGTGTTTTGTAGTAACTGCATGTTTAAATGGCTTAACTATGTTTTTTAACGTTCATGAGCACTAGATATGAAGATTTTTACAGAGGGAAGTGCTATCCACCCCTTTCTACATTCAGAAGCTCAAAGACGCGTTC
>QMIH01001437.1:67502-82275 GCA_003987875.1 Clarias batrachus
TACAGAACCTCAAATTATCAGGTGGGCGGTTGAAACTTGGACAAAACTGAGTGTTCTAACAGAACAACGAGCCTGAAAGCACACATCAAAGCTGGTTGTGGAATGAACAAAGCATACTCAGTTGAACCTTCTGGAGCTTTAATCCTGCTTACAGTTCAAGTCATGAGAGCAAGAGATTTCTAATTCTGCAAGATAAGAGATTAAATATCTCAGACTGGAATTCTACCAGAAGCTTGTTGATGATGGCGAAAAGTATCTGCCTTTGTTACCTTAACTTGCTATGAAACATTTAACTGTTGATTTAAGAAAACCTAAAACTAATTCAAAAATGTTCTGCAAATTCCAGGGGTTTTCAAGAACCCTTCAATTCTTTATCTCGCCATGACATTCAGGTCCATAATGAGTATACAGTATGTGAACTACTGAACACATTAGTATAGAATGTATATCGATATACAAGCTTCCCGGATCAATGTAACTGTTAAACCCTGAAATCACTGCTCTGGTTTAAGGTCTAATTACAACCCTAATGCTGTTTCTTTACAGTCATGTTCCTCTAACCCGTCCTCAGAGACACCAATCGTTTAGATTTACGTTCTCTCCCAAGGATTAACACGTTAAACCAAGCTTTAAGAACAAAGTCTTGCTCTTTGAGTACCGTCGTGACACTCAGAGCTTATCAAGGACTGCAGATGTTCCTTTGCAAGACGTCCAGACGCTCGTTTAAACTGCAGCAGCGCCGGTTCTGCACTAGTGACCGGAAGGTTGTGGGTACAAATCCTTCAGATCCAATCTCTGCCCCTTGTGCCAGACCCGTAACCTTCGACTGCTGAGATCTGGGCTCCAGAGCTGGGACTGTAGATAACATCATCTGCCAAATGAACAAATGTGCATTGAAGGGCTGACTATAAAAATGACAGAAGACGGATTTATTGACTTTTTAACAAAAGGCTGCAGATTGCGGTGAAGGTGCTGGACTCGACTTGTTAATGTATTCCGCTGTAATTTTTGAGGTTCATCACATGAGCGAATCAGTTCAAATGTTCTGCATTAACCCTCGGCTAAAGATTAATCAAGTTTAACATGTAATTTACATTCTGGGTGAATAAAAAGCCGCATAGAGAGCAGGCTTCTGTTTCCTCTGGGTTTATGGAAGTGAATTATTTCTTATTGAGAGATAATTATAAGCAAATGCTGACCAGTTCTGGATTCTGATTGGTCAGAAGAGGGTTAATACTAATACGGTGTTGTTTCTATAGTAACAGCTCATTCACAGGAACCAAAGCAAATAAAATTTAAAAAAAGATGTTCATTTAACATTTAGCTTCTGTAATGTAAGTAAGAACATGAACTAAATTAGATCAAGTTTCCATTGCATTAAATGTAATTGGAAATAGATATTTATAACATGCAGTTGATTTATGAATTAAAAACAAATTGCAATTGTTAGCAAGTAGGGAGAAGTAGCGAAAGGAATAAAACGCGCGCTGTTGTAGGATAGAGCGATTTAACGATTTTGACGCAGCGTCTATGGGGATTGACTCATGTTTGGAAAAAGTAAAAATAACCTAATGGCCATTCTCCTCGAACTGCACTTTTTGGCACCTCAGCATCTGAGTTAATTTTCAGAACCAGAGGTTGCTAGCTCCGCCCCTAAAACAGATCTCATCTCGTACTTTTGTTACAGTTGCTAATAGCAACTAGCATTTCCTATAACACTATAATGCGTTATTAATTAATTACATAAAGGATCGCTGGTGCAGTACCATCCGACAGGTTTAATGTAAATATTTTCCCATAATTCCACACAACGAGCTCCAAACTACTGCGAACATAAGATACAGGTTTGAAAACAGTATTTTATCGTCAAGAATTGTAATTCTTTCCGGTGCAGACAGTTTAATACCGCACACTCTCTTATGACTGAGCGTGAACATCTGTTTGTCGCGAGCAGCTGAAGCATATCCGAGCGCTTGCCAAACGCTTGCCCTCAGATAGTGTCGTAATTAAGCAATGCATCTCATTTGGCGTTTCACGACTGCGAGCTCTGAAATATATACACCCAGGCAGCTGTCTTCACCAGCAGATAAAGAATGATAAGACGCCTTCGCTTAAGAACTTTATTGATCGTATGAACTCGAACTGAATGAGAAGTACGGCATCTGGGAGGAAGTTATCACTAACGGCACAAACAGCTGCTGGGAAACCGAGCGGTAATTCACAGTAGAACGTAAGTGAGAAGGAAAAGCACCTCAACGTTGATTATTTTGCTATAATGGCATTTTTTAAAATAATAAAAAAATGTTAGATTGTTTTATTGTAAAACATTAAAACTCTGTTAATGATTTTCATCAGTATCTTTGCATATCAAACGTACAGTTTCTCTGCCTCGGGCTGAGTGATGTCAGCAAAATAACATAATCATATTTACAAGTATGTAATGTAAATATATGTATTGCAATTCTTTTCTGTATCAATTCATGTATTGCAACCCTCGAAAAAGAATTTTTCAAATGATTTTTTCAAATGATTTTTTCATCTATAGTGGTACATAAGCAAATTTTCACCTTAAGAACTAAAATTTTCCAAGAAATTCGTCTTGGTATGCAAAGCATTTTTGGTTTACAAGTGAGTCGGTCTCACTTACTACCGGTTGCGCGGTATCTGAGCCGGTAGCTGATCAAAACTTCTTTGTGTCAGTGGATAGCCAAGCAAAGTGAGTTTATATATTTTTCTTGCATTTTATTTCTTTTGCATTTTGCATGAAATGTAATTACAACGTTGGAAACTGGTAATATTGATAATATTTTGGGTGGCTGGATTCGATTATCTGCATTTACATTCTATGGGAAAATGTGTTTTGCAAACAAATATTTACCGCAGTATATACAGTATGTTTGCGTTGAAGGTGGTACAATGTTGCAGTTCCTCTGTAATCGTACAGGTGGGACTCTAAACTATCTACATAAAGGCGTAAGTTTCTTTGAATTGCATGTATATATGAATGATTTTATACATTTCATTTAGTTGATTTATTTAGCTTTTATTATCATTTATGATTATATATTATCATTTATCATCACAAAAAGTTGAACTGTAAAAGAAGTGTATACCCAGAAATATGTCTTGTGATTTCATCACCATGAGTGTGATTAAATCAGTTATGCAATTTATTTATTTATTTATTTAGGCTGAGTCATTTTCAAATTAGAATCGATTTCCAGTTTTTAAATACAGTTTTAGTATTTAAGTCAACATGAATACTAAAATTGGAAGACTTTTATGTGCAGTTGGTGCAATATTGCCCCCTACTGGATTGGAGGGTGGAGCAGAATCTTGCCTGAAAAAATTAATAAATAAAAAGATGCTTGGGCTTGGGACAGGATATGACGTTTAAACAATAAACAACATGATGAGTTACACATTGTTTCTGCATCTATGCACAAAAGTTTTCTTTGGTAGTTTTTAATACTTTAAAACATGTAAGAAATACAGCTGACGATAAACATTAATGATCTACCTACCACTCACAGCAATCTAAATATATTGCTTATGGCTTCGAATCAGAATGTGTGGATCTGCACTCTGCATTAATTTATTGCATTTTTGCTTCGTCTTTATTAGTCGGAAAGGTTTTCTTTTCCCTACTTGGCCCTTTTATTTTTCTTAACTTAATTAGCTTCCGATCTTTTTTAACTGCCTTTTTTTTTCCTCGTCTCGGCCTTGCCCGTTCTCAAGGTCTTTTCCGTTTTCTCTCTTTATCCCTTAGTTTAATCAATTCTGTTCCATTTTTAATGAAATCATTGCATGCTAATTAAAACATGTCAGCGAGACCAGACTCCCACGCTGTTTTCATGTTGCACGCTGGACTGTTGCGTGAATCAGCGATCGAGCTCATAAATTGTTCATTCTGGAGAGGTGTTCTGCTGTCAAACTGTCATCGTAGCCTAGAGCGAGAGCACGGGATTTAACACGGACATGTGCGCATTAGATATTTAGGACACAAGTCCAACGTCCCGAGACGAATTATTCAGGAAGGTTATCGGAGAACGCATCCTTTCTTCACCTCGCCGGAGATGAGTGAAGTTCGTGTACAGTACAAGACTTCAGAATCATCTGCGGTGTGACACACCTGATATTACTCACTGATTCATCTGCGATTGATGCCTGAGATGAGAAACGTGAGTGAGGAGTGACTGATGGCTAGAAGCTAGAGTTACATATTTCCCTTATTATTTCTAGGGCATGGATGGATAATATATTGGCGCCCCTTTACTTCATCCATCAGTGAACAGACATAAGAGCACCATTCAGCATATATATCACCTGCGTGACAGTTATTCTCAGTAGAGCAGCAGTGACCCTGACATGCTAGCGCTCCAGTCATGTGCTGCCGGTACAAGAGGATCGTCTTCAGAGCTGAGAGCTGAGAATACATCAGCACTTACATAGTATCTACTCAATGTTTTTTTTCTCCCCCATTCATAAACAAGGCAGAGGGGTGCCAAAACTTTATGTAGCACAGCAGATATGCAGACTGCATTCCATAATTATGACTGAACAACTAAATTAATACTGGTTTCTCTAAAAACAAAAAAATAGATCATGTGTGGAATTATTATATATATATGCATTTTTTGCTGCCTTTTATTTGACTCATTCACTTTTAAAAAAGCAAAAAAAAACAGGGCTGGTGAGGAGACGACTGTTGGTAGCTGCTATAATGTAAGTGAGAAGGAGAACTAACTTGTTTATGTAACTATGCACATACTGTATTTCTGTATTAAATATATTTTTTTAAATACAGTAGAAACTGCCATGTTGTAACAGTAATAAAACTATTTAATGTATGAGCAGCTATGTTACTGTCCTTATAATAATAATAATAATAATAATAATAATAATAATAATAGGAAGAAGAAGACGTGTTTTGCCCAATTTTATTTTTGTATTTATTTTATTCTTAATGTTTAAATTTTCTAGAATTTATCGCATGATTCATTGATACATTCAGTTAAATGTATATAATAAATCATGGACCACTAAATGACTCCCAAACTCCAAATTTTCTCTAAAACTTCCCAAGGTTACAGGACTTTCTCCAGGTTACTGCTCAGTACAAATTAAATCCAACTGAAAATTCAATAAGGAGGGTGAAGGCTATCAGAGGCTTCCTCTGAGACACGGCTTCTTGAATTGCTGCACACGTACCATTAGGAGAGAGGAACAAAGCACAGAGGCACATGATTGGCTAGTGATTGACATCAGAGTGCACCCCTCCCCTGGGAGAGCCTGGCTACAAACAGCTGTAGTGGGATTCGAACTCACGATCTCCACACAGGAGCACAAACATGGCTTTGTTGTGCCACTCAGGGACAGAAACGGTTATATCCGAGACTGATCACCGGTCGTGGCCAGTCAAGCAAAACAACTTCTAATTTCAGTAATCATCATAATCATCATCATCATAAGATGCTGGTGAAAAAACTGCATTCATTATATGTTTCGTAAACGTTTGCCGTTAACCTCCGGATGACGCAGGTAAAAAAAATATAATAATAATAATCATAATCATAATTCTGCAGTTAATAATACAGAAGAGTGGCTCAGCAATTAGTAAAGCTAGACAGAGACATACAGCTCAATGCGTCTGGTGCTGAGAGAAAAGATCTCACAGGTATTCGTCCTTGTGTTTGTTCTCAAAGCCGCTGAATTCAACAGGTAGCTCGTTACAAAAAAAGAACCGAAGAACTGAAGAAAGAGAGAGAGAGAGAGAGAGAGAGAGAGAGAGAGAGACAACAAACACATCCTTGGATGGAACAATGAGTGATTATGGAAACAAACCATTACAGAGAGCAGACACCGAGCACATTCAGCACTGAACACAAAGAGATGCTCATGGGGAACAAATGCAGGACAACTAGCGGATGGCTCTGGGATTAGTTTGTCCTGTGAAATGGATGGGGTTTTGTTGTTGTTGTTGTTGTTGTTGCAATTTGATATTCTTACTATTCAGGAATACAATTAAGACATCACTGTTTTTACAATGCACCTGGGTTGGTAAGAATTCACATAATTCACATAATTCACAAGTTAGCTCGAAAAGCTTCATCATTAAAGCTTCACCGTGCGAATGGTGTGTTCACAAGGGCGCTCTCACCTGCAGCAGCACCCTAATGTTGTCGAGGGCACCAGGGTAGAACGATCTCGATCCGCTTCCAGGCGAACTCCAGCGAGAGAGCACTCTGACCCTGGATCGACTCACTTGCAGGAAGTGAATCATTCAGGGTCGTTAGAGTCGCTAAGGGACAGACCTGTAGAGCTGCAGAAATGTCATGTGGGCTGGAGATTTGGACCAAAGAAACAAAATACAGTGCAAGAACAGGATTAGTCTAGTTTTCAGCCCTAGAGCGTGCTTTTGTGTTCGTCTGCTTATCTGCATTGAATCAAATGAACGACTCAAAAGAATAAATTTCGCTCCGATTTAGACTCGGCAAATGAACTAACAGGCACGTTTAGGCGCTGTGTATCATCGTGAGATTTGCTTCTCCTTAAAGCTATAAAGACAAAGACGTGTGTTATGTGCGTCACTGACACGACGCAGGACCCGATGAGTCAATCAGAAATCGGTGTAAACGGCGATTTGACGTTCTGCGCCGCTCGTCCTGATGGCCACGGGTGCTGTTCGTTTGCAATTCTTTATGATAATGGTGTTTCCTGAAAATAGTCGACGAGTGAAAATGGGAAGGAGAACGCGATGATTTGCCATTTAGAGGCTTTGACGCCGACGGCTGATTGCCACATCGCTGATTCCTCTGGAACTCACTACAACGTGGAGAAGAATGTACTTAGTGGCCTGATTATTGCTGCGTGTTTTAGAGCTCTCCATTTTACGGGTCATCAAGCCAGCTAAGCGCGCGATGTCCATACATCTCCCGCTGCTGATTAGCGTGGCTCTGAAGGCTGAGCTCGCAGCGGCTGACATTTCTGTGTTTCTGATTACTGCTCACATGATGTGCTGCTTCTCACTGGCTGGGTTTCTGAGGCTTGTCAGCCGCGCACCCGGAGGGGCAGGTCGTGCAGAAACTAGCTGACTTCATAGATGCTAGAGTTTTTATTCATTTCATGTATTTTAAATGTTATTGAAATACAGTACTAATAAAACACAAGATTTTTGCGCTAAACAGATATCTTTTTATTTGACTTTCTAGATTTATCGAAACGTGTTGCCAAATGCTCACGGCATCATTCAGCTCCTCAGATTCATTGGTGCTCCTTGTGGTCAAACATGCAACACATATTAATAGAGGCCAGTTGGGGCACGAATAATTCTGCCCCATCCTCAGGACGAGGAGCAGATAATAACTGAGTTTCCATTACATTGGGCTTCATATGAAGCAAAAAACAATAACTTATAGCAAATGATCTATATTAAACATAATTCATTAGCATTTTGGAAGTGACTCAGTGGTTTGTCATGTCGCACTTCTAGGGTAGGGGGTTCGACCCTTGTCTCTGGTCTGCTTGCGTGGAGTTAGCATGTGCTTGGTGGGCGTCTTCCAGGTACTCTGGTTTCCTCACACAGTCCAAAGACTTTGGTGATCCCAAATTGCCTGGAGTGTGTTATTGGGTGGATGATGTGTTGGCACCCTGTTTATGGTTGTCTCTGGCATCGCTCTGGATATAGAAAATGGATGGATGGGTGGATGGATGGATGAATGGATGGATGGTTGGGTGAATGGATGGATGGATGAATAGATGGATGGTTGGGTGAATGGATGGATGGATGAATAGATGGATGGGTGGATGGGTGGATGAATAGATGGATGGGTGGATGGGTGGATGGATGGATGGGTGGATGGATGGATGGATGGATGGGCGGATGGATGGGTGGATGGATGGGTGGATGGATGGATGGGCGGATGGATGGGCGGATGGATGGATGGATGGATGGATGGATGGATGGGTGTGTGGACGGAGGTCTTTAGGTCTCTTGTGTTTTGCTTTTGACTAATATTTAGACATTTATCTGAAACCTGGCAACTCTGTTTAATGATATGAACCTTTTTGGAAAACAGATCGAGTGTCATCTGCCTATTACGACGCTACCCTAAACGTTCACGAGATATTATCCTTTAGCACTTCTCAGGTGTGACAGCTTCTCGACTCAACTTTGTTTGAGTCCACGTCCTTATTATTAATGTTGTCGTTTCTCATCAAAGACTCGGATTTGCTGTGACATCCACTCGAGGAAACCATTTGCCGTATGAACTAACATAAGAATAAAAAACCTCTCAAGTCCTGTGCATAATAAAGAAAAGATGAAGAAATGAAAGTCGGTGGTTCTCTTCATGCTCGTCATAGCGTAGGCTGAAAGACTCTTCATAAAAGTTTTTTTTTTTTTTTAATCTCCCGAGCTTGGCTTGTGACAGGTGATCTTATTCATGAAAAACACTGCTAGGAAAAGACGTCTTGCTACTCCTGAGAGATTACAATTGCTTTCACGTGTTGTGCTTAGATCTTAGTCACAACATAGAGAATGTTCATGCTGTCAGCTCATGGCGCGCAGGCCAGAACTCCGCTCAGACTGAAGTAAGCGCTTGGGATTTTGCCTTGAAGCTTCTTTGAATATGAACTTTCGAAGTAGAACTAAAAACTGGCAAGGGAAGGTGCTACTGTATCCTCCAGCTCAGGCAAGGTGTCCTGTATGGATAGAGTGTTGTGGAGTGAAGATTATGAGGATGAGTTCATACAGCAGAAGAATCTAGAGCTCTGTTTGGGACAGCAAACATTAGTGCTACTGGATTGAGTCCAAAATGGCATTGCTGAAAAATCTAATCGGATCAGCAGTCTGCCCAGGATTCTATTATACAGTATATGATCTAATAAATTATTATATTGTATCTCTTATATGCCTTATACTCTATGTATGAGAGCGTTCAAGTCAAACCGGGACAAAAAACTTCAATCGCAATAACGTTTTGAATGGTGCAAATGTTTTAAAGGAACCCATAAGTGACGATCTCGGCTGAGTTGGCTCGGAGCTCAGTTTAGTCGTTCCCATGAACATGGAGCGAACAGAAAGCCTGATATCTGAAAAAATGATGGATGATTTGATGCGGAAGAGACGCATCTGTCTGTGGGAACTGGACATACAATCATTCACCAGCACCACTTGGACATTACAGGGACTCCACATCCCTGTACATTCCTGACCTCACTCCAAGACATTTCCACATGTTTGGAAAAGTCATTAAAGTAGTTCCTGCGAGGCCAGCGTTTCAAAACACTAAGAAAACTTTCTACCTTGATGGTGTCCAAGCACTAGTGAAACGCTGGGATAAGTGGACTAGGGGTTATATAGCGAAATATATACCAAGTTGTTTGACTTGAACGCCCATTGTACTTCCAAAAGCCAGTGCAACCTTTGGAAAGCCTTACGTACTTGATGCTGAGATTAAACACATCGGGTTCTGAACAGACACTCAATAAGGACCTATTTTGGATTCAGCCACTATACGCACTATATCAGATCTTAATGAACAATCCATTCATTAGAGACTCTGTCGTGCACTATATCACTGTAGAGGCTGTGAGACGATGGGTCAGTGCTTTCTATCGCGTGTAAGCCATGGATTTACAGCCCGTCCACCCAAATTTCTAAAGTTGTGCATTACATTTCTATTAGTTCTGAAAATTCACGCCTGCTGCCGTGCTGTACAAAGAGCCTTGGCCTGCCAAATACAATCCCTGCTATTACGGCGGAACAGCTGTTCCATCAAAAATGCATTAGGTGTTTTACTGGGTGGCTAACCAGCAGCAGATTATTCTGGGTCTCGGTTAAAAGGATTCAGACTATTCATGAGTAAAGAAAAAGAAAATTAGCACGGATCGCTCTGACACTGTTGTTCAGAGGTGTCTCTGGAAAGCAAGGACATTCCTTAGAGTGCTTTATAGCTCTGAAATTTATGGAGTAGACTCTGAGATGATGCTTGGAAAAAAAAAAAAAGCTGTTAAGGATTGCTGAGGGTAGTTCTGTAATATAAATGTAGCTCGCATTACTGCATCATCTGCTGCTCTGCAGTCGATTCTGCGAGTTCACACCCTTCCTTTGCAATATGTGAACCCGAGACCGTATCAAACCTCCTCACAGAACGAGCAAATCCAATTCAAAATCAGCCTTCTCCTTTATACATCTCTTAATTATCTCCATTCTTAGTGCCTTTCTCACCTTCTTCTTCTTCCTCTTTTCTCCTCATCAGGCTTTAATCTCGCTCACTATCCTATCGTCTAACGTGTGTATTCCCAGTAATCGACCCGTTCTCTTGTCCTTCATGGTAAGGTAATTACGTTAACGTTCATAATCTCATCTCTTCACACTTTATCTCTTTTAAGAAACGGGTGTGAACCGTGTGAGAATCTGACCCACTGTCTGTCTAAATATGATTTACCATAAAAACCTCCCATCATTCTCTCGTTCCTTCATTCACTGGGACCGTCCATTCATCTCTGCTCCAATTTGCCAAAAGCACAACCAGTTGACTCATCCTCTCTGTCTTCCCACAGATGTTTTATGGCGTGCCTGTAGTGATCCCACAGTGGAATCCATCTTTCCAGCGAATTGTGACCCCTGCAGCTCGCAGACGTCTCTCCAGGATGTGAATACGGCTTGTCGGCTTCCTGCGGGTGTCTGGCTTTAAAGCGGCGAGCATGGGTTTAAAGCATAAGGATGGACACGTGGTGCGCTGAGCAGCGAGGCTGGGCCTGATCTCCGTCCTCAGGCCTCCCTTTAACATGAGAGCCTGTTTTAGCTCTCTGCTGCTGGGCCTCTTCGCGCTCCAGAGGAGCCTCGGCAGCGCGTCTACGGCGGGCCTGGGCTTGAACTTGCACTCTCACAACCGAACCAGACTTCCTGTGGGCCCGGTCCTAAGCACACATGCTCACAACCGGACCAGACTTTCTGTGGGCTCTGTCGTTAATGCGCATGCTCAAAATCGGACTAAACTCCATGACGGAGGGAAGGACCCTCATCATCGGCCCAAGAGGGGGTGGGTGTGGAATCAGTTCTATGTTTTGGAGGAGCACATTGGACCGGAGCCGCAATATGTGGGAAAGGTAAGAGCTGCTATTTTCACAAGATTCTGAAGTTTTTTGGTATCTTTATAATTTAGTAAGCTAGCCTAATATCCTGTGGAAAATATGAACATTTCAGAAAGCTACTGATGTCCATGTGTTTGGTGCTAATGCTAACTAATGAAAAGAAAGCTGAGGTGATTGGGGATTGGATTCATCTGGGTTGTACTATGGATGGTACCAAGACCCCAGGAGCTAGGTCTAAGGGAACATCCAGATATCAAGTCTTAAGTTTCAGATCTTAGACACTTTAGCCCGGCTGTGCCAAACAAGCTTCTCCTCAGTTACAAGGATGTTTAACGAGACACGGGCAACCAAATACTAGCTGGCAGTTACTTGCTTGTAGTTACTGGAAGCACTATAGACACGTAAAGCTAAATGGGTTCAACAGCAACATCAACAGCACTGGCCTTATAAATGAGTAGAACTGTCTGTTAAATATGCGGATGTCCATATCACTAACAATACCAACACCAGAACAATAAACAGGAACAAACAACAACAACAACAACAGCATGGGAATAAAAGTAAGTCAAACGTCTGCACGTCTGACATGTGAGCTAGGGAAAAATACGACGCAAAACAATTTAACATTGTTGTTTAATGCCTTCTTAATCTGTGAATTTCTTATGGTCATTTAGTCCATTGATGATTTATCATTAACATCCGTTAGTCCGTCTTCCCAACATTACCCGTCACACTACTGCCTGGTCCACGCGTACGGGGATTCTTTAAAACAGGCATTTTGGACTTTTGTTTACACGCAAACAGGTGACTGAAAACAGACCAATTAGGAAACTTTAAGGGTGAAGATATTCAGAGAGACTCTGCGTTCAGTGTTGACATGTAGACAGAGAAAATGAAATACCTGGTAAGATCGCCACCTGTTGGTCCAGCATGTAGTGGAAATGCTAAATTTAAATGCTAAATTTAACATTTTTTATACATTTTTATGAATGGGTATAAAGCATGACATCGCTCTTAAGTAAGTATAGTAAAAAACATGGTATTTCCTGGAAATCTGCTGTGGTGTAGGAGGAGGAAAACATTCAGAAATGTTGATTACCATAAAAGCATAACATAAAATAAATAAACATTAGCAATCTGAAACATCATGAAGCTAATCAGAAGATTACAGATTATTTTTTAAATATGGGGTTAGAATAGGGGTCAGGGGTCGCTCAGCGGTGAAGGCATAGGACTATGATTCGACAGGTCCTAGTTTCAAATCCCACAACCACCAAGTTGTCCCTGTTGGACCCTTGAGTGAGGCCCTTAACCCTCAACTGCTCAGATGTATAATGAGATTAAAATGTATTTCAACCAAATATACAATCATTGAACCTGTTCTTATACAGTTTACTGTTTTTAACTTTTAATGTTTTTTTTGTTTTTTTTGCTGTTGTTTAATTGGAAGTTAATTTTAAGCATTCATTTTGGAAATTAACTATATTCTGGTCAAAAATAAAAATCATTTAAGCATAAAAGCGTTAAATATGTTTGTAAATAGGTTTTAAAATCTTGTATTCGGTTTATTATAATAGGGAATATTGGATACATTTTATTAGATTCAAGATTCATTCCTTGTCTTTTTTTTGCAGTCCATAATTCTGATTATTTTTATTTTTAATTAACATTAATACTATATGTGGCATGTACTTAAAATAAAATACTTAAAATAGTTACAGTTTTAAAAATTAATAATAATAACAATAAAGTCAGTATTGTTCAGTGCTATTCCCAGCATTCCATCCTACAGGTTGTTTGTCCTCATAAAGCACAGCTGGTTAAAGCTCAAACATCTGCTTTTGAGTAAGTTTACTGCCCTTTTTTCCTCACTAGGGGTATTTTTACATCCAGTTAATGTTCCCCATTTTTCCCCCCAATCTCATTAAACCTCATCCTGTTATCCCATGCGCTGACTTTAAGCTCAAGACGGAGTGCTGTTAAATTCCTGTTAGCATGCGTCTCTTCCAGCTAATGCCTCCGTCCTGTAACAGGAGATTAAACAGACCTGCAGATTAACTCCTGTTTCTGTTAACAGCATGTTTTTCAGAAAATTCATTCAGAAAATTGGGTCATCAATTAGATTTTTGTTTGCGTCGACCAGAAAAACAGGACGGCTAACAAATAACAAATATCGGTCATTTGAGTCGGTTTGTTTCTCTCTTTTTTTGAGCCGACAAAGCTGCTGCGATAATTAAAACAAGGACGCGTGTGGCGTTTCAGCCCGATCCGCGTGATTTATGAGAAGGAAGAAGAGCTCACTGTTAATGGTGTTGCACGCTGCTGCTGCTTATAAAATCACATTCATTTTCATTTCAAAGAGCGAGATGCATTCTGTTACAGTATGCTGGCCGCCGGAATCGCGCGAAACTCATCTCGTTACATCACGTGAACGACACGTGATTACGGCTTGTGTGGAGAACGGGGTTATTGGTGCGAGAAAAATAAAACTTACAATTAAAAATCGTGTGACGTGAAGATGTACTGCAATGTGTGGAATCACGACACGCGATCTAGAGACACCTGATCGATCGGACACATCGAAGGAATGATTCACGTGAGAAAAATTACAACACAAGGGTGGCGCAGACACGTGAGCCCTATTTCCTAAATATCGCGTGACAGAGGTTTTTTCGTCCCCCTCGAGAGAAACGCTCTTGTTTCTATCTGTTATCACGTCTCTTTCCTGTGTTTCAGCATCTTGTCCTCGTATCCTCTTCCACACAGACGCGGCGTATCTCTGTCCCGGGTCCCGAGCTGCAGGAAATGAATCTCACCCCACTGAACTCACGTGACGGAGCTGAATGAGCTGCAGCGCCGAGTTGCTTCCATAATGCTCCTTATCAAGTTTAAATAGATGCAGGGTGTCATTTCTTCTCAATTATAACAGACTTATTGAATAAGGTGTGTGAGAGTGTGTGTGTGTGAGAGAGAGAGAGAGAGAGAGAGAGAGAGAGAGAGAGAAAACGAGACCAGGAGACAGTGAGAAGGTAAGAAAGAAGGAGAGAGATACACAGATGCAGAACAATACACTATGAGAGAGAGTGAGAGAGACAAATAGTGAGGGAGAGATCAATAGAATGATAGAAGAAACTACAATAACTAGAGTTTTTCTCATTAAAGCTTTTTTTTTACTTGAATTTGACATTGACCTTGAAAAGACAGAGAGAGAGAGAGAGAGAGAGAGAGAGAGAGAAACAGATGGACTGACAAAACACTACAGAAACAGACAGATAGATGGAGTGAGATAAAGAATGGGACAGAGCGAGATGCAGGGAAAGAGACAGAACGCCAGAGAGAGACTGACTGTTAAATAGACCAGGGGAAAGAGAGAGAGAGAGGGGGGGGAATGGAGGTATAGAGAGTAAAGGCAAACAGAATAAACGAGAGAGAGACAGGGAGAGAGAGAGAGAGATAAATCTAGATCGACCAAAGTGAAAAAGCAATAGAGGATGACAGAAAGAGAAAGAGTTTTAGAGACTGAGATATAAACAAAGAAGGATAGATAGATAGATAGATAGATAGATAGATAGATAGAGAGAGAGAGAGAGAGAGATATCATTAACTGTCAGTCAAATTCAAAACAAATTCACTAATAAATCTCCTTAAATAAATGAAAGCACTGATATATATA
>QMIH01001437.1:82341-146477 GCA_003987875.1 Clarias batrachus
TATATATATATATATCAGATAACAGGCAATCAAATGGCATGTAATCTTGCGCCAGGCCTCGATCTCATCACAGGGTCAAGCAGCATTCGAATGAGATGAATATTCTGTCCACACCGTCGGGAACTGAAAATCTATGCACACCCACACACACACACACACACACACGCGCACACACACACACACACACACACACACACACACACACACACACACACCTTCCTCAGTGGTCTCACAAGCCAAGACGAGGCGAGGCAACCAGACGAGGGTTCGGTGTGTTCTGACCTGAAACTGGAGACGCGGCAGTGAAAGTGTGTCATATTTAAAAAGAAATGGGAGATAGTCCTGGGAGTCTTGTTTTGTGGGTTAGACACCGAACATGGAGAGAATCCCAAAAAAAGAAAGCAGAAAGACTTCCAGATAAAGTGCAGCCGGCTGTCTGGAGTCGTCTCGAGGAGACTGAACTCAGCTGAGCTCAAACCCCAGGACCGATCGATTAACTAGAAAAAGAAAAGGCAGCGTGTCAGGTTACAGAGGATCAGCAGAGTGTAAACGCCCCGGTCCTGAAGATGTTGGAAAACTTTCATTTACAGCTTTACTTCTGACTGATACACAGCGCTGACGCTGGAGACTCCTTACAGACTTTACAAACGGCAGTTAACGTCTCCTTGTAGAGAAATCTGCCATGTCAACATGTTACACACGTTATTCAAAACCATACATTATAAGAAGTATTAAATTACATTAAGTCTTATTAATGAACGGATTAATTGATTAATCAACACAGTTGGACCAATCAGAAACTACAAGGTAAAGATTACACTCCTGTGAGATATTATTATGTGAGGACGTAAAAGTGATCGATATTTACAGAAGACTTCAAGCACAGTACGGTGATGAGACTCACAGTAGAAGATTTGATCTGTACAAGCGTGTGTTTTAAAGAAGCTCGTACGCCAGTGGATGGTGAAAATCCCGGCCGAGGAGCTCACTGCTCCGGGCTCACTGCAAGTCATTGCTGTGAACGTTCAGCGAGTGGAACGCCCGATCCTTCAAAATCAATTCGACAACACCACTCGCACATTACAGGAACTCAGCTGGACGTTATTGCCACATACAATCCTGTACAATCCTGATCTCACTCCAAGCCATTTCCACACGTTTGAAAAAGTCATTACAGGAGTTGCTGGGATGCCGTGTTTCAGACGAAAAAATCAGACCAGCAGTCCGATCACGGCTCCGGCGTACTGAGAAAACTTTCTATCCTGATGGTGTCCAGGTGCTAGTGACACACTGGGTTAAGTGCATTAGTGTATCAGGAGATTATATAGAGACATAAAGGAAGTGTTTACTCTCAGAACCTCTGCACGATCAAAAGTCCCGCCTTGACTTGAAACCAAAGACTAGCATGATCTTTAATTTGTAGCCAGAAGTACTTGTATATCTTTAGTTTTAGTTTTTGGACTGGTCTCTGTTCGTCCAGTTTCAGGAAATGTGCTCTAAACCCCTCAGAGGTGGACCGCAGGCTGGCTGGGTTATCACGCTTAAATCTAGGGCAGAAATGATGCTCATGAGCATTGCACTGGCGCTGGCCACAATCCAATTACCATGTTGCTTTAGAAATTTACAACCACTAAGGTGTGCAGTGGCAGACAGGTAAAGACAAGTCTAATGTTAAGTTTGATTAAATAGTAGACCAGCTTCCTATAAGATCTTTTACCATAGTAGGCCAGTGGTACCTGTACAGTACCATGATGTAATCGTGTTTTTAACAGCACAATGTGGTACACATTGGCTTCCATACAGTGGTACAAGAGTACATTTACAGTATTATGGTATGATACATGGTTCTAACGCGTACTGTAGGATATTACGGAACTTGTCCCAAGATATTATGAAAAATATATTATAAAGATGCAGTTATTTGTCACATGGACCTTACTGCACAGTGAAAAGATCTTTTTCACATGGCTCGGCCAGGATACAGTGCCCCCTGAAGGCGATAGATAGGGTTAAGTGCCTTGCTCAAAGGCTCAACAGTGGCAACTTGGCAGTGCTGGGGCTTAAACCCCCGACCTTTTGATCCAACTTGTGTCATTTACACGTCATTGTTCCCTCCAAAGGTTAATACACATGACTTCGGTGAATATCATGGTACTTATAGGGCACAACTATAGCTACCAATGTTCAGTAGCTATTTAATATGGTATCATACCAGTAGTATATGAAATCATATCTAATATGGTACAATATGTATAATATGGTACCCAATAAGTATCATGGTTTTCACCAAAGTATTGTGGTACTGTACACACCACAGTACTACCAGCGTACCCACTGAAGTGCCAGTACAGTAGCTACCCTGGTATTTATCAAGTCCTACAGTTCTTACTACAGTAATGTTTAAAGTACTACAGTATTACTATCTAGGATTAATATGTATTCTGGTTTATCATAGTATCATTTCTTATGGGTTTCGCAGACTTGATTTGGAAAGGAACTAGGTTTAGTCTCCAGGAAGAGATGAGTTATAAACAATCATAACTCAAGATGGCACCTGATACAAATCTAAAGCATGAAGGAGAAAGGTTCAGCTTCTGAAAATACAAACATTCATGTTGAACACGGGACACATTTTATTTACTGTACTGTATATCCACTCAATTAGTTTTTAACTTTAACTTCAGGGGCTCTGGGGATATTTGCACTACATGTTCATCCATTTTAATTGTCCAAGTTTTGTACTT
This sequence comes from Clarias batrachus, assembly GCA_003987875.1. Taxonomy (NCBI): domain Eukaryota; kingdom Metazoa; phylum Chordata; class Actinopteri; order Siluriformes; family Clariidae; genus Clarias; species Clarias batrachus. Next base: position 85,086 of record QMIH01001437.1, read on the forward strand.
AGAGTACATCATGGCTAGATTACATAATGGCTCTTAAATCCATCACCGTCTGGTGCCATCTGTGTTGTAACATTAACTCATTTTGCACAGAGATTATGAGACTTCACCTGTTCCCCGAACACTGCTGTGTCTGACTAGCATCATTAATATCGTGGTAGTCTCTGATTCAGCCCTAAAATCCCAAAACCGTGACTTTCGCCAGTTATGAATCTCAGGTGCAGGCTATAATTAACTGTAGAAAATCCTTCAGGGTAATGTGTTTGTGGCCAGACTTAGCCTACCATCTTGCCAGAGATGACGTGTTGCTCATCATTTCTCCATTAGCTAACATTCCACTGTTTAGCTAACTGCGGTTAAATTAGCTTTAAAGTAGGACTGCAGCAAGGATGCTAACAAAGTTATATAAGTAAGTTTAAATAGACCTTAAGCATTGTAAAAAGCACTTAAGAATAATATCAGCATTAGAATAATATGATGTGGCCTACAGAAGATCTCTTTCCAAATGTAGCTAGCGATTTAAACAAAACGCAGTGTGTGTAGCACTGTCGTCCTTCGCCTCCTGTAGTGTGTGTGTGTGTGTGTATGTGTGTGTCCTGCAATGAATTGGCACAATTCATACATAGGATGTACCCTGCCTCCCTGGGTCCCCTGCGACCCTGCACGCACGATGAACATGATGAGTGAAAGAGCATAGCTTCACTGCTACCAAAGTAAACATACTGTACATACTGGCCAGTATTGTTCATACTGTGAACAATATTCAATAACACACCATATATTGATGATAGATTGATGTATCAGAGGTCATCTAAAAATACCAGAACCTTCTAGAAGGTTCCGAGGGGCAGCGTGGTGTCAGTCTCCTTGATGTGCGCTGTAGGTGGCCGCAGGGAACAAACAAACAAAAAAAAAAACTTTTTAAGTAATTAATCATTGCTAAACTTTACTCTTATAATATTTCCGCTTTAGGAAATTTTCATTTATTAAAGAAAACAAAAGTACATTTGGATATAAATGTGTTTTATTGAAATGGACCAGAAATGACTCATTTATGAGTGTGCAGTTAATCACTGAATCATTTGGGAGTGCATAAAATCTACTTTACAAAGGGTTTTCTGTTTTTGTTTTTCCAAGTTAACAACCAACAAACAGCTTTCACCACGAAAATAAACATAGTTTATCATAGATTTAAGGATTTTTAAAGTGTAAATGTACTTGTACTTAATCAGATGAAGCCTCATTAGCATATTTTTAGTTTTAAACAGTAATCAAAGAGCAGGCATAGATTGTAATATCTGTTATTTAAACCCCTCTGAGTGTTAGCGTCTGTCCTGAAGCCTTGATTTAAATATATATATAAAAAAACTTTATTTCGAGGTATATAATTAAAAATTAAATCCCTCCTTTCTTTTCTTTTCGTCTCAAGAGTAATAATTTTCTCTGAAGCTCATAGAACTGTTTTTATGCCTTCAGATAATAAGATAATAAACCTTTAGCATAATCCCTGAATAGAAAGGTGGTTTTTTTTTTCAGCAAAATAATGAAGTTTTTTAAAGTTATTATTATTATTATTATTATTATTATTATTAATAAAGTGGGTGTAGCCTCTGTGTCATTTTAAATGAAGTAGGTGTGGTCTCTGTGCCAGGTAGGCTCTGTCATTTAAAATAAAGTAGGCGTGGTCTGTATGGAAGTTTAAATAATATGGATGTGGTCTGCGTGTCAATTTAAATAAAGTAGGCGTGGTCTCTGTGTCAGTATAAATAAAGTGGGTGTGGTAGCTGTTACAGTTTAAACAAAGTGGGAGGGGTCTATATGTAAGTTTAAATAAAGTAGGTGTGGCCTCTGTGTCAGTTTAAACAAAGTGGATGTGGCTTCTCACTTTTCTTTTTAGTGAAGTGAAATCAGAGTCAGAATTCTGAGTGCACAGTTGTGAATCAATTATCTTTAATAGCGTAATTTTAAATGCTTAACATTTTAACACACTGAAACTGGGTCATTATTTATTAATCACTGAAAAACCCATAATTAATAATGTATCTTTTTTTTATTATTATTCCACTCTATATTTTCCAGAAATCTCTCCCAGATATGTGTAGAAGGATGTGCTAAATCCACACTCACACACACACACACACACATACACACACCTGGTTAAAATATTCACTTCCTGCTGTAACATCAGCTTGGATTTCAGATTGCTCTGTAAATGACGAGGCGTGTATGAGATAGCAGACACAGGAAGCGCTTACTGTAAGAAGGTTTGTTCAGAGCTACAACCTGAAAAGATAAGGAAAAAAAAGAGAACAGCGACGTGATCTAATGCTGTTATCAACGAGCCGTCTGCGCTATGCATTTGTTACCGAGTGTGTGCTGTGGGATTGTCGGCTAAGTGCCTAGCTCAAGGGCAAAGTAACACTAACGCTCCTGAGGGACTCGCTCTGTCAGGCCTTTGATTTCTACTCCATCACCCGGGCCGCGGCAGCGTGGACGCCATCCAACTCTCGTTTTAGAGACCTGTTCCAGTGGAAAGGAAAGAACGAAAATGCAGAGATTTGTTCGCGGCCGCATTTTGTTTGTGCATGCATAATTTCCTATACAATGCTGTTAACAAATAGATTGGCTTTTCATCTCTTTGGCACCCACACGCGCACCGAAACAAACAGCTTAAGCTTTGCTCTTAGCAATATGCTCCGTTTCTCTCTATTTAATCTCCTTGGTAACAGTCTGGCAGCTCAGGCGAGTGTATAAGGGCAGAAAGAAAGCGAGCGCATAGTGTTGAGCTGCAGCTGAGTTAAAAAATATAATAAAAAAAACTCTGGTCTAATTTTCAACATAGCAACAGCACACTGACCATCTGCTTCAGCTCAAACGATTCCCGTGTTTTCACTTATGGAGTGCAGATTGCACAGATGTCCCGTGTGCCGTGTGCCAATTAGTGATATTTCTACATTATTTCTAAATCTACTGCACCTTTAATGAATCGTGATCATCATTAGTAGGTATTCATAGGGTATAGGTGTCACCCCCGCCACCCCCCCCCCCATCCCAGCAACATATGGTTGTCAAAACGTTGTGATAATGTTAACATTGGTATTAGGTTGTTTTGGAAGGGTAGAATCAGGAAATAAAATGGGGTTGATAAATAATGTTGAACAAATTCCCGTATCACGATGTCACAAAAACGACTATTAATACCAAACCTAGGGCCTGAGCGGAACTCAAAGTGCAGTCACTGCAGTGGGAGCGCTGAGTATTTACTGCCGGACCACTAGGGGGCATGTTGTTAGTGTTGTTAGTGGTGGTATTTCTAAAAGAAAATTAGACAACACTGCAACACTAAGAGATGTGTGACATAAGATACACACGCTGTGTGTGGAAAGCCGTTATGTCCGTCCACATCTCCGATCAGAATTCTAAACCTGTTAGAAACCCAGGACGTTGCGTGAAGGGATGCTAATCGGCATATTTTTGTTTTGAGGTTGTATTTCCAACATTGTGTTTAGGTCGTTCATTCAACTTTGTCTGAACATCATTATATCAAGTAATTTCATCAACATTATATCGAAGTTTTTTTTTTTTCCCCTGCTGGGTTAGCTCCTGAAAAATGCACCACGCCCAGCCCCTGGAGACGCACAAGGCAGCACACTAATCCTGGATATTAAAAAGCAAGGGTTGCAAAATGGAGAATTTACTAAATATTACTACTAAAGATAGGGGGGAAAATTATTCAGCTAAAAAAAATATATATTTTCTTTGCCAATTCAGATATCGCCAAGCTGACCCCATGAATGATTTAATAATTTTTTTATTAATTAAAATTTGTACTGTATATGTCAACATTTAAGATGGTAATATTTTGCAGTTCATATATAATCCTACAGGTGGTGCACTCTAAACTATTCACACACTGGCAAGCAGCACAGCGTACTTTGTGGTAGGGGATCTTTGCAGAGTTTGTTTAGAATTGTAATGAAATATTACAAAATACTAATAATATCACATTGGGATGTTTATAAAATCATGATAATTACAGACTGGCAATACAAATCGAATCGGTACCTGGATATCGGCTGGTGATTCCCATCCTTAATTACTACTAATTGCATTACACCGCGTCTGACATCCTTATGTAACACTTCAAAATCAAACAGAACATCACTTCCTGTTCCTCCGTATAAAATTTTAGTCCTTTTATTACTGCTGAATTAACATCACAGGCAACAAATTCTTATCTGCAGTTTCTTTATGTTTGTGGAAAAAGCTTCTGCTCACTATAAATATCAGTGTTTATTCTAAGGAAAGTTTCTGGTGTGCAGAGTCGGGTTACGCAGTTGCCTAACTAACACGTAACCTAAAACCGAAAGAAAATTCAATAACATGAATGAGAGCATGATGAGTACTGAAATCAAATTTGAAAGGAGTCTGATGTGTTGTACAAAATGCAATGGTGGCCAAAAGTATTAAGACAACATATGTGATGTATTATAGTTCTGCTCTGCATGTGCACAGAACAGGTGATGTGGCTAATGTGTTCTAGCCTACTGTATCTGGCTGAAGAGTTAATTAAGTGCTAATAAACTGAATAACTAGTCAAAGCCTGGCTGTGTGACAGGTGTTGAGCTTCTGAAGGCTCGGCCTCGGTCATCACCAATAGAAAAAGGAAGATGTCAAGATGTCTTCTGTACGTGATATTCAGGAAGCGATCAAGCAAGAATAAATTGAGCGAGTGACCCCAAAGTACTGCAGCAAGTCCGGATCCAGCAGGTTCTGAAGAATAAAGACCTTCGTACTAAATTTCATTGTGGAAAATAATAAATTTTTCTTGTTACCTTAAGTCTCATTATTTTAATAACACTGATCATCATTAAAACACTGAAGTTCACTTTTGTCCAAAAACGTTTGGGAACTACTGTATACGTTTCTCTACAGCATATAAACAGCACTAGTTACAGTTATTGCATTAATCACTGCTTTAACCGAACAAAATGACTTCCACGGTCATTATTCAGCAGTGTAATAATAACGTGATTTATTGTAGAACAGCACTTGATCCAGCATTTCATGCTTTGATCATTTAAAGAGAATGGAGAAAAATATCCATTCAGTGATTTATCGTGATTCTTTATGTATTGTTCATGTATCAATATATTGACTCCAGAATCGATTTTTAAAAAATAAATAAATGTTTTATTTATACTTATATACGTTTGCATATAAGGTGGTAAAATGTTGCAGTTATTTTCTAGTTCTTAAGGTGGCATGCTCTAAACTGTGCCTATACTGGCAGGCAGCACAGCATCATGTGTGTTAGGAGAAATTATTCGCAAGGGTCGCTTAGAATTGTAACGACATCATAAAAAATGAATATCGAATATTTATAAAATTGTGATAATTCCAGAATCGCAGGCACATATTTATCGTGATATCGTATCGACTGGTCCCTGATGATTCCCTTCTGTAGGTAATTATACTAGATTGAGGTCATGGAAGAAATGATCACGTGCTGGATGTTATGGAACTGATCATGGTTTATGATTAATTATTAAAATATTGTTACTGACTTTGAACAAAAACATTCAAACAATTTGAAGGATAAGCTTCATAAATCTACAATACTGCAGAAACATGACGCGTTGCACTGATGATTGACGTGTGCAATTTCACATTTCTTATACGTCAGTAAGTAAACACTCCAGAGAGAGTACACTCAGCACTTTGTGTAATCCACATCCAGCAGCTGTGTATTAGACATTATCATGTGTATGTACTCTACTGTATGTCAAGAGGATAAAGATGTGTTGTCTGATATCGCTCAGCTTCAGGCTGTTCCTGCTGCTGCTCCAGAGATACCGATCACCCACTGAGCCGAGTCAGAATCCCAGATAAAAATCCCACCAAACCGGACACCTTTTTTTTTTTCTTTCCCACCCCATCTGCTCCATGGGTGCTTTTAAAAACGCTGTCTTGCCGCAGTGTAAAATTGACCTTTTTGTGCCAGACGACGTTGTAATTTGTGGTCAGCGGATGCGGCGTCCGAGTCTTGATCTAATCAGGAGGCTTTTGTGGTGTGCACGGTGTAATTGAAGTGCTTCCTTTCTCCTGCCTCTTATCTCTGAGGCAGCGCTCGGTCTCTCGGACTGCTCTCTGTCCGCGCAATAACAGGATACGTTCTGATTATTCGCGGTACTGGACGCGTGCCGCGTTATAAATATTGATACGCCATTAAACAGGAAGTGTCAGGAGCGGATCGATGTCGCTAGCCAAGCGAGGAATCTCTAATGAGAAGCTTGTTATGACATTATATCAGTTTAGACAAGTTTCACTTAAACACAGCTAAATATGCATTTCTACGCTTCTTTCTGTAGAAAGTATATATACACTGGAAATGGTTTAAAATGCTAAATCTGAGCTTAAATCACTTGATTAGCGAAACACTTGATTAGCAACGAGGACAGATGCTTTAATTAACTTTTCACACATGACTGGTTTACATTCACAGCACAGCAAATACAATTATACAAGAACACCATCATTTTCCAAGCAGCTGACACTAATTGATGGCTGCACAAGGCAGCTATTATGCTGTTATGCTAGCGCTAGTGTAGCGTGTAGTGCTAATAGGAATACAGCTAGCACCTTTTATTAAGATTCGGCCTGATAAAACGTTGTACATGTGTATTTTTCATGTCATTTCTTATAGAATTAATTTCTCATGATTCATTTCCTTTAACGAGTCACATGATTCATTTCTTATAATGTCATTAGACACACTATTGTGTCTATTTTTAGACAGAATTTTTTATTTAGTTTTTTTTTAAATTTAGCAATTTTTTTTCTTCAGTTTTTTTTTTTTTTCATTTCAAACATCATTTTTAAACATGATTCATTTTTAATGTGATTCATTTTTACACCTGATTCATTAAAATCAGGTTTCACACGTCATTTATTTTCACATTTCACAATTTCTGCTAAATGTTTTATTAATATACTTTCATATATTTTTTTGTTTATTTTACATATTCCAGTTATCAGATCCATGTAATTTTCACAACTCATTTACGTCCACATTATTTTCCCAGATGATTCACATGTGATTCAAAGTCATGTTTTTTTAAATTATTATTAATTCATCCGTTTTTACAATTTATGTTTTGCTCCCTCACAAATTTGTTCTTTAACATGATTTTTTTTAATTCAGGTATTTTTTTATTCTTACTTATTTATTTACTTTTACACTACTTATTTATTTATTTATTTATGATTATTTTTGCAATGTGTTTTTACACTTGATTCATTTAACTCTACAGGTTTTACACATCTCATTTATTTCCACACTTCTGACAAGAAGCTTTAATGTAATCAGTGATATTATTATTATTATTATTATTATTATTATTATTATTATTATTTCAGGTTGAAGGCCATGTACATGTCTGTGTCTTTCTGTACAGCAGAACTCTCTGTCTAACTTATTAATACACAGAAATCACATTCTGTAAGGTTGAGTATCTGACACATTATTTATGCCAAGTTGTACTTCTTTCGTCGTCAGTTAAATACACTCCCTGTTTAAAGTAGATTATTAAATCCAGCACATGATTGATCATAGTATCACTTTTACTCAACATATTGTTTTTATCACATATCACCAGGCTCTCAGTTCCGGTATTTCACACTCCTGCGGATATCTCAAAATGACGCTTTGCTATAGTATACTGCTTTTTATTAACGCCACAGTTTCAGAACATATGAGACAAACTGGTTTTAAACTTCCTACAGGAAGAATAAACATACACTTATTCGTCCAATCATCTTTGAAGGTTCAGTTTTCATACTTTTTTTTGGAGTAAGCCATTCTGTGTCGCGCTTTTGTTTGTGCTTTATGAGGATTTTGTCTGCTTGTAGGTGCATTACGGTAGTTTCTGTTCCTGTCTTCTGCATACTCTGTCTGTACATAGTAAACTACCGCATTGATTGGTTCTCTTGGTGATGTATATAGCCACGCCCACTTAGAGGGAAAAAACGATAAATTAGAAAAAAAAAAAAAAAAAAACTGTGTTAGATGCTGTGACAGAACTTCACTGCTACTCAACATTTTTATATCATGTCATTAAATGCGCAGGTTAAACCTCAGGCGAATACCTAATGACTGGCAACTTTTTTATTAAATTCTGTCTAGACAGTTTTGCGTCATGCTGTGACAAAATCTGGCTGGACACACAGATATTGCGAGTTCTGACCAGCGTACAGACAAAACCTTTTTTTTATTCATATAGATGATCTATTTGTTTAGTCTAAATAATTCATACAGTTATCCTTGTTTATTCACATATACGTCATATGGTTTTGTTTTCACGCACCAGTTTTGTCAGTCATCACACGTTCACATGCAGTCACACACCATTCTCAGGTTCTGGTGCCACGTGTTAACCAGAGCTCAAATGTGCAAATGTTGAGATGCACATTTCGCATGTTATTTTCACACCTGATCTCTTATTGCGCTCATCATTATAAACTTAATATCAGTGATTTTCCTGTAAAAATGCTGTCACGTTTCTTACGGCTGTAAAAAAAAAAAAAAAATTGTGAACAAGTCGTCTTTTCTATGTGCAACTTGGCGAGTCTCTTTAAATCTTGCTGTGTGGTCCTGGGAGGCTGGGACAGGACTGTGTGAAGGTCTTGCAGAGCATATGTGTGTCTTTGGGGGGGGGTTGATGTGTGTGGGAAGATGCATTATTTCCCATGACTCCTGTGCACAGAGAGGAATTTACAGGTGCAGAGAGAAACAGGGAAAGCGTTAGCCTTGCACAGGTCTGCGTGAAGGTGAACGTTCCTCGTCGCCACCGGGAGGAACTTTAGAAGGTCAGTGTCGTCCTGACTAATTGCTCTCTGTTGTGGGGATTTAGCAGTAGCCAAGAGCCAGAGATGCACTCTGGTGTGTGTGTGCGTGCGTGTGTGTTTTACTATTATCCTGATAAGTTGGCCGAGTTATTATATCGCTCTTCTTCTTCTCCTCGAGACGTTCTGTAGGTTGTTCAGTGTTATTTGTCTTTTTGAATCAAGCTCATTCGGCCCTTTCTGGAGTCACGATTAGCAAATAAAATGTCAGCATTGTTGGATAAGTAACCTGGTAATGATCACATCGTTCACGCGAGTCACACTTTCTCACAGCTTCCTGTTTACCTTCAGGCTCGATGTTGGCACGGAACTGTTTAGCTGTAAGTGTGTTTGCTGTAATTACGGATTGTTAAGAAAAAGAAGAAAAAAAATTGCGCTAACTCTCTGTTGTTACGGAAATCTGTAAAATCTTAGTTGCTTGATGATTCCAGGTGTGGACAGGAAGTGAGAAGCGCGTTATTACTTTGATAACACACCTGAAATCTGTACGAAACATTCATAAACACTTATTACCGATGACAAAGTGGATAAAAGCAAAAGAAGTGCATGTCACTTATACACACACACACACACACGTACCATGCAGGCCAAGGACTATGTGTTTGTCTAACATCATCTTTGTGTCAGCTGGTGAACTGCCACCATAAAATCTCAAGAAGAAAAAAAAATCATCTTAACAGAAATCATATCGAGTAAAAACGTTTTGCTTTGAGGGAAGTCAGATAAACAAGTACGAGTGTGATAGATCAGCTCAGATATGCCATAATAAATACAAATACTTGTTTTCTTGTCTTATTTAGGCAGCCGGTTATGGATGATTTTCAAATTGATTATCTTGTATTTTTTTAGAAAGTAAAATCACAATAATTTATATTGCATTCAGCTACCCATTATAAATCGGTCCACCTGAGACGCACTGCAGGGGTTTATTAAACGCTACAGAACCCAAAGCTTGTAGCGTTGGGTTTTGTAACCCAACGCTACAAAACCCAACACTACAGAACCCAACGCTACAGGACCCAAAGCTACAGGACCCAAAGCTACAGGACCCAACACTACAGAACCCACACTGTGTCACACCATATATTTTTTTTCAAGTTTGTTCACCCATTGTACGAATGCATGTGCAGTAGTGAACAAACTATGAAAAAATATGCAGAAGAAATATTTAAACTGTGTGTTGGGAACAAATAAGTAAATAATATTCTCAACCCTGCACAAAGTAACTAAAACACAGGAATAAATGAGCACAAGTTAGCAAAAGAGTACAAACTCAAGAGTACAAATTTACTATGGTATCTGACCTAAAGAACAAAAAATTTGCAAGAAATTTCCCTCGGTATGCCAAACACTTCCACCATACAAGCAACCGAGCCAGTTACATGCACGGCTAGGAGCCAATCAAAACATGTGAGCCAAGTGATGCAAGTTTATTTTTATTTATTTATTTATTTATTTTGCATCTTGTGCAAGATTTAGTGAAGACGCAGCGCCAGGGGATCCCAAGAATGTTATCGAGGACGATAGCAAGAAGAAAAGGGAGCCGCTTTCAGTTTGATTTTTAAAGCAGCCGGTGCCGAGAGGAATCATAAATTAAGGTTAAGTGATGTTTTTATATGCAAAAATATAATTATAGCGTTGAAAATTGGTAATATTGGTATTATTTTTGGGTGGCTGGAACGGATTATCTGCATTTACATTATTTCCTCTGGGAAAAAGCGTTTCACAATACAAAATTTCACCTTTAGAACTGTTTCTATGTATTAAAACGTAGAAACAAATTGTATCTCATAAGCAGAAATTAATGAAAATGTGTGAAGAAATGCATCTCATGTGTACAAATCAACTCCAAATGTGTGAAAGAATTGTATCTCATGAACAAATTAACCAAAGCATGGGAACAAGGTGTGTCTCGTGTGTAGGAATTAACCCCCAAAAAACTGGGAATGAACTAAAATGTGGGAATAAATTGCATTTGAGGTGGAAAAATTTACATGGGAACAAATTGTATCAAGAACTATATCAAATTGTGTCAAGTCAAGAACAAATTGTATCTTATGTATCTTATATATATATAATATGTAACTGTATCTTGTGCAAATGAAGTAAAATGCGTGAGTGGAGAGTTTCTTACTGTTCGTACTGTAAAGCATTTCATCATTATGTGTATCTTTCTCTCTATGACCACTCTGGGGCGCTGCACATAGAAGTATGATCTGGCTTTGCTCAATGCTAACCGAATTTAGGCTGAGACGTGGGTGAAGTTATAAAAAAACAAAAACATCAAGCTTTGCAACAAGCATCATTCCAATCAGGTTTCTACTCACTCACTCACTTACTCACCGTCTATACCGGTTATACTGCATTCAGAGTCGCGGTGGGTGTAGAGCCTTAGAGCACAAGGTGGGGTACACCCAGATCAGGGTGCTGATCCATCCCTGGGCACACACACACACACACACACATACACACGCTCATTCACACACTACTGGCAATTTGAGAACGTCAATCTGCATGTTTTTTGGACTGTGGGAGGAAACCGGAGTGCCTGAGGAAACCCACTAAGCACAGGGAGATCACACACACTCCACACACACAGACCCTGAGGTGGGAATCGACCTGGACACTAGAGGTCAAAGGCGACATTGCTAACCACTACGCCACCGTGTCGCCCAGGTTTTTAAATAAAATTTTAAAAAATGTAAAGAAATCAGCTGTTGCACCTTTGAATATAAAAACGACTTTCTGTGTTAAAATCTTCTGTGAACTCAAATCAGCAGAGATAGAATCAGCATCACGGAGATCTGAAGCACTTCATCAAAATGTCATCTTTTTGAGTTTATTTTATTGATTTATGAATGAGTATCCGCTCATCTTCTTTCCACACATTTTCCCGTCAGCGTTTGCATTTAAACAGCAATTAAAGTGGTCGTGAGCTGAGCGTGGATAGAGGTGTGGTGCACTCGGCTGCGAGACGAAGACGCCGCGACTCGGCCCGCGCTCCCTTTACCTCTCTGCTCGTGTTTCATATTCCGCTCTACTTTATTCCAGCCAGGCGCCAAAGGCTTTATCCTCAAAATGTCAGAAGAGATGAGTGTCTGCACTCCTGAGTCGAGAAAGTACAACAAACTTCTGAACGCCGAAGGACTGTGCGCATTCTCTGGTGTTAGAGGAGCCACTGGGGCTGCAGAAAGTGCTGGAACAAAAAAGAGGGAAGATTTTCCCAAAAGACTTAATCAGTTTATATTCTGCGCTCAATCCTAATTGGGTAAAAGCTTGTTTAGTGCAGGTTTATATTAAAGGTTCCATTATTCAGAGCTCCGCCAGAGGGTGTGTTAATGCTCCAGCTGGAATAGGCATTTGTTAAACACCTCAATCTCCCGCTGTGTCACTCCAACCCTAAAGACGCAGTTTCAGTGTCTATGTAAATGAGATACTGCTAAGCCACGCCCCCTCCAGAGAACAGAGCAGGAGAGCTGAGCAACAAGCTGGTGGAGGGGCTCTCCTTATATGAGGTCACATTAGGGGGAAATCTAATGAAACAAGAAAAAAAGAAACAGGAAATGTCTCTCTCTCTCTCTCTCTCTCTCTTTCTCTCTTTATATGTACACACACTGGAGACATAACTTAATTTCTAAACATGACTAAAAAGTGAATGTTTTATTATAGGTCACCTTTAATGAGCTCGTTCCAATATAATTCCATCATCGTTTCTATAGTTTCAGCTCATTCATAAGAACTTTTGACAACAAAAAGGCTAATATGATTTTAATTTGGGTAACATTATGTGGAAGGAGTCTCCAGTGTGAGCCATCATCAAGACAAGTAAAGCTGTAACTTTTCCAAAATCTTTAGTAGTTCATAGCTGCTATAACAGTGAAAAACTTGTGAAATCATGAAATAACTTCATGAACACACTCAGAATCGTCTCAACTTTTTTTTTTACTATTCTTGAGGGTTCTTGGTTGCACAAACTAATCTCCTACGCATTTTTTTTTTCAGTGAGGTGCTACAATAGACTCACGAAACCATTCTGAGGTTTCGACTCAAACTCATGAGACCATCACAAACTTTCACAATTGCAAAATTTCATGATTTAACTATGGAGTTCCTGCTACACATCATAATTTACTAGGAATTGTCAAGACTTCTCAAGAACCGCCAAGATTTTAAACTTCATTAGAATTTTACTTGAGATTGGCGGAGCGTAGAAAAGGCAACCGTTATCCATCGTTCTGTCGTGTCCGGTCAGCTCACGTGTTAACAGCAACCTGGAGCCGCCTTAGAATCATCCATCTCATTAAAACTGAAATCCAGACTCACCTACTGCACTGTATCTCACAGCAAGTGAAAAATAATCACTTAGCAAACGTTTTAGTTTTTAATTTAAATGTTTTAAAACTTGAAACTAAAAATGAAATCAATAATGTAATTATTTTTAAACATTCGTTTTTAGTTTAGAATTTGTAATTATTTTTTAAAAAATTGTCTGTTTGCTAAGTGATTCTATGGTACTATTTTAATTGTACATTTTTGTAAAAAAAAAAAAAATTATCTAATTAAAAATTGTTTTATACTTTTATACTTCTCACATTTTGTTCTTGTGTAATTTTTTATATTGAATTTTTTTAAAGTAAAATTTTCAGTTTAAATGTATAATTTATTTATCTTTAGCTTAAATGTATTTCTATGTTTACACTTTTAATTTGGGGTGGAATTCTATTTTCTGCGTAATGTTTCTAGTTTAGGTTAGGGACAGTACTGTGAAGTTTGTGTTAGTAACAAATAAAATTTGAATTTAAATTTTTAATGATCGAGGCTCGAGCACTGAATTGTTCATTGTCTCTGTTTGGAAATCATCACCCTATCATTCGCTAAGTGTCATCACATGATCGTTGCAGTTAGGTACAGTACATAGCAGCAAGTTATATAAATGTCAAGTTATAAAAATTCAGAGACCGACTCAATGATCCATTATGAAGAGTCATGAACCACCGATGAAGTCCTAAAGAGGGGCTACAATCTACACACAAATAACTTTCACACTACTTTGGAGGCTATACTATACTACTATGGACTCCATTTCAAATATACATTAGATGTAGCTATGAATTAAAAAATAAGTTTTTTAATTTTTTTCATTTATAGCTGCATTTAGTGTAAATTTGAAATGGAGGATCAATTTAAAAAAATATGTAAAAATAAATAACTACTACATCAAACTTTCTGTTATAAGAAAATAACTTTAGGCTAGTAAGCACAGCTCCGCGCCGTCATTGATTATTTTCCCATGACATCATGACACTGAGTGGTTTATTCCTTACATCTGTAGCATGGCATTAAAACATAATTTTCTCCGTAAAGGAGTTTTATTACATTTGAACGTGAAGGGAAATCGATGCGCGCTCTGTAAACGCTGTTAGATTCTCTGTCTCCACGCGAGGAGATAAATAGCCGAGGTGAAAGTTCTGCAGGTGACATAATAAATAATAAAAACCTCTGACCTTTCACTGATGAAACGTGTGAAAGCTATTTTGTCTGCTGTCTAATTTGTTTGAGAGAAAAGCAATTTCTTTGGAACTTGTTGCGCTCAGTTTCACAGATGTGCCTTTAAGCTACGATCGATATCGAGGGGGATTTTTTGTTTTTGTTGCTGTTTTTAACACTTGCTCGGTGCTGCGTCTGAGATTTTATTGCACTAATAAAACCAGAAATAATTCCATGCCCCGGGCAGCCTGAATGCTCTGAAATGAGTTCCTAAAACATAGTTGATCTCTTAGATAATGTTCTTTAATTTAATCTTTTTTTTTTGCCATCACTTCTAACAGAGCGGCGCTGCAGCCAGATGAAATTGGTGCGTCTTTATTGTAGTTACTGCACAAATCTTGGTCCAGATCAATGACTGGGGTCAACATGGAGTCAGCAGGAATTTTTCGATTGTTGAAATGTTGTGGTGATATTAATTATACAGGAAAATGTTGTTTTTTCAAGTTAGAATGATTTTGATGAAATTATGTTGGAACCACATGATGATAGGACAGCGTTGAACTAAACATTGCGAAAACAACTTCAAAGCAATATTTATACCAAACCGAGGGGATGAGCTGCAGTATGTACTGTATGTTTGTTTAAATATTTTAATTGGAAAGCAGACTAAGAGTGAAATTGGAAATAAAAAAACAGCTGAGATGTGTTCTGTGGACATGATGCAGTTTGGACTCTGCACTAACACCGTACAGCGGCATACGGATTTAATCCGCTCCGGAGGCGAGTTTTTAGGTGAAATGTCATATTGTGAAACGCATTGTCCCATAGGAAATAATGTAAATGCAGATAATCCGTTCCAGCCACGCAAAAATATTACCAATATTACTTATTTTCAACATATAATTATATAGTACCGTGGAACCTTGGATTGCAAGTAATGTGGTTTTCGAGTGTTCCACAAGTCGAGCAAAGTTTTTTAATAAATTTTGACTTGAAAAACGAGCAAGCCTTGGTTTACGAGTGGCGAGTATCATGTATCATGCAGGCGCTACTTGTTTTGACACCGAGCGTCACGTGATCACAACTGAGCCAATGATTTTTCTCTCTCTCGTGCTGCGGAATTGTGGGTAATCGTCTCCCCTTCTGGGTCTTAGTGCTCATCTCTTCCTGGTATAATCAACATCTCCCTCTCTGTTTTAGCGTGTATCCTATGTGTGTGCGCGCTTAATTTGACACCGACACACGCACACACACTCTCTCGCCTTTACACTCCCCACCCCGGCTTCACACACACATACCGACGCACACTCTCTGCTCTACACAGAAACTCTGCAGGGTCGTGATTCTTTTCAAAGGTAAGGTGCTGTTTTTTTTTTTTTTATCTTTACAGCAGTGATTCCGTTAGTATGCACTCACACGAGTGACATTAGAGAAATTGCCTTTTTTTTCCCCGTTAAAACAGTGTTTCCGTTGTGTGTGTGTTTGTTGTGAAACTTAAAAAGCGAGGTGGGAGGAGGAGGGGGAGTTTTTCTGTGTAAGACGAGACGAGGGAAGCGGCTAATTCCACACACACACACACACACACACAAGCGCACAAATACATGGCGCCTGCACGCACAAATGGAAACACTTATCTGTCGGGACCCATGCTGCTACTACTTGACTAAATCTTGCACAAAATGCAAAAAAAACACAAATAATATAGCCAACGTTCGGTTTGTCTCGGTTCATTCGCTCATATGATGGCAAAATTTCAGTTCTTAAGGCGAAAATTCATGAGGCTGGGCGTTAATATCCTGAAGTATCGCTGTATTACAATAGAGCTAAGACGCAGCTCAGGGAAATATCTCGTAAAGAAAATCAAACAGAAAGGAATATTAACACTAAGAGATGTGTGACATGAGATACACACACTGTATGTGGGAAGCTGTTGTGTCCGACCCAATCTCAGACCAGAATTCTAAACCCTGTTAGAAACTAGAACACCATGGATGTGCTCGGATGTTGTGTGGACTTGGATGTTAATCGGCATAAATGCTCAATAAAGGTTGTATTTGCAACGTTGTGTTTATTAAATTCAGTTATTCTAATTTTTGGAAATAACCTTGAACATCATGGCCACTTCGTTACAACTATATAACGATGCTTATACAATGTTAGGGTTACTGGTGAGAAGAAAAATACTGAACTTTTCATAATTGTTATTAATCATAGGGGACTGGTGTTAGCACCCGTTGTTGACAGTTAAAGAGTTGTAGAAACAGGTAAAATGTTAAAGCTAATAATAATCTGCTGATCTTTAATGTAATCAGTGATGTTATTATTATTATTTCAGTTTGAAGCCCACGTACATGTCTGTGTGTCTTTCTGTACGGCAGAACTCTCTGTCTAACTTATTAATACAAAGAAATCAATAAGTCAATAAATACAAAGATTTAATCGTTCATGTTCTTCATCTTCATTCTCACAGCTGCACTCCAACTCTGATAAAGGCGACGGCTCAGTGCGTTATCTCCTCTCCGGAGAAGGAGCCGGCAGCATCTTCACCATTAATGAGTCAACAGGAGACATTCATGCCACCAAGAGCCTGGACCGCGAGAAGAAGAACCACTACGTCCTCCACGCTCGCGCCATCCACAGCGTCACGCACCAGACTGTCGAACCCGAGTCCGAGTTCATAATCAAGGTTCAGGATGTGAACGACAACGCACCTACCTTCCCGAACGGCCCGTTCACTGCCTCCGTCCCCGAAATGGCCGACATCGGTGAGTGTGTGTGTGTTTGTGTGAGGGGGGTGTGTTTGTTAATGTGTGTATGTGTGTGTGTTGACAGGAGGGGAATACTAGAGGGAGATGTGAGATAATAAGACAGCATGAGAACCAGTGGAGCAGAGAGCAAGTTTGTGTGTGTGAGAGGGAGAGAGAGCCTCAGGGGAGAAAGCAGACCTAAAGAGAGGGCTATTGTTTGTGTGTGTGTGTGTGTGTGTGTGTGTGTGTGTGTGTGTGTGTGTGTGTGTGTGTGTGTGTGTGTGTGTGGAAATGAAAAAAAAACCCTAATCAGATATGTTTATATTGAAAAGTGTGTGGTGTGTTTAAAGGTACTGGTGTTACAGTGTTGCTACGAACGCGTGTTGCTTTAAAGTTCTTATTGCTAGCGCAGTTACGCCAGAGTGTCGAGAGGAAGAGGTATGTTCTAATATCGATTTCTAATATCAGAAACAGAACAAGATATCATTTTAAGGTGAAACACTTGTTTTACCTTGCTGTGTTTTAAATAAACCTCATGTTATAATGAAGGCGTGTGGTAGCTGAAGTGCAGGTTAAAGTCATCATGTGATATTTATTTTATTTCTGTATTGATGGCAACAAAGAAATATCTCCCCGTCTGAAACACTAATATTTAGGGCTGCACAATTTGATGCGATTATTATTTGATGCTTCTTCTCACGAATTTTTGACTGAAGAATTTAAATTTTGCAATAAATTTTCCTCGGCATATTAAACTAACTAAACCTAACTAAACCAAACTAACTAAAACTAACGCATTGTTGTGTTCATCAAATGGACCTACAGTAACTAAGTTGCGTGAACATCTGGGAGCCGTTTAAAACCTGTGTGCGTCAGTGGAAAGCCAGCACAGCTAGTTTATATATATTTTGTGATTTTTAAAGCATTTTGCGCAAGATTTAGTAAAGCTGTAGCACCGCAGGTCCCAAGAATGTTATCAAGGACGGTAGCAGGAAGAAAAGGGAGCCGCTTTCAGATTAGTTTTTAAAGCAGCCGGTGCCGAGAGGAATCATAAATTAAGGTTAAGTCAGGTTTAATGTCTGGTTATTTCATATTCTACTTCATTTACGTGTCTTTTCTGAATGTGTTGATTGTTTTTATATGCAAAAATATGATTATAGTGTTGGAAATGAGTAATATTGGTAATATTTTTGGGTGGCTGGATCGGATTATCTGCATTTACATTATTTCCTATGGGACGATGCATTTCACAATACAACATTTCTCTTAAGGACGCGCCTCCGCAGTGGATTAAATACATATGTCGAGGTTCCACAATAGCGATTTAAACTGCCACATGTAACTATTAAAGGTACTGTTCTGTATTTAACGTTAGTTATCGAGACCAACAGCAAATAACGGCACAAATTATCTCTTTAATGCTTTGATATTTATTTAGCACATCAAATTTATAAAAATAAATAAATAAATAAACATTTAAACTATTGACAAACTCCACATAAATGCCCGACTATGCATACAGTATATTACTCATACTAAATGCAGCCTTTTGTGATTAAATAATTGCACAGGTCGAGTATGGGATAGATCTGATATTCAGCATCAATATCAAACCAAAGAAAAATGAAAGAAAGAAATTTTAAAAGTGCAGGGAAAAAATCTGAATTTGATTAGATTCAATTAGTTTTGTTTCTGAAAATTAACACAAATAATTTATTTGTGAAATTATAAGAAATATATTTTACTTATATTCATACTTCATTGTATTTAGTGCATTCTATTTGTAATATACTGTACAGTAAGTGATTTGTGTGTGGTTTTGTTTAAGCCGTGTTCTTTATATATATATATATATATTTCCCAGTTCTTTTCAATTTTCTCAATATTTTTTCATACCTAGGGTTAGGGTATGAAAGGAAAGGAAATATTTGACATCAGCTTGTGCTTAAACTGCAGTTCACTATCAGAAAGGAATAAAAAGTCTCTCTCTAGGATTGATTCGTTCTTTAACAGAAACACGATCTCAATTCTTGTGATCATTTGTTCTGAATTCTTTTCTTTCTTTTAATTCTGTTATTGTTGTTTTGGAAATCGAGGACGGAAACCAGTGATCTGAATCCAAAAGCCCACTAAGACACATTTGTAGGTTGGAAAAAAAACAGAGTGAGAATTGAAAGAAGTCAGGAAGCGTGTAAGACGTGCACGGAGATGAAGAAGACGAGAGGAGGGGGGGGTGGTTGGGGGACCGAACCGTCTGATCTGGGAGCCGCTCATGGCTTTATTAGCTGGGTCATCAGTTTGTGACGGTGCGCTGCAGCATCGCGGGTTCTTCCACGTCTCGCTTGTTTGCAGCTACAATTTATGAAGACTTGGCACGGTTACAGAGAACCTCAAGAGAGCATCCAGGGTATTTTAAACCCGCTTCATCCGAGGAGTAAAAACTGTTGTTTCAGCAGCACGACGGATCAGCTCCGTATACACCACATATCGCATGCTAAAAAAACCTTTTAGTTGTATTTGTGCTGACGCGCTCATCCTGCAGCGTGATTCCTTGGACCGTCTCCCAGCTCGGGAACGCTGCCGTTTAAGCTAGGCAAAACACAACACTCACCTGCTTTCCACCCAAGCAAGCGTGGTCCAGT
This sequence comes from Clarias batrachus, assembly GCA_003987875.1. Classification (NCBI taxonomy): domain Eukaryota; kingdom Metazoa; phylum Chordata; class Actinopteri; order Siluriformes; family Clariidae; genus Clarias; species Clarias batrachus. The sequence continues at coordinate 104,863 of QMIH01001437.1, forward strand.
CCGGCTGATAAATAACTCTGCAGGAACGTGTTAGGAAAGCGCTAATTGTGCGCAGACCTTTTCCTCCCTCTCGCCATCGATTAGCCGAGCTCAGGCCGAAGAGCTGTGAAGTGATCGATTATTCACAACCACCACTGAGTGCACAGACATACACACACACACACACACACACACTCATCAGAGGACTACCTCACCATCTCGATTCACCTCTCACTCTCCAAAAATAAATAAATAAATAAATGAAGGGAAATGGAAAAGATAACGGCTACAGATCGAGTTAGCTCTCTGCAGCCTCTGATGCAGGAAGCCGATGGATAGAATGATTTGTTTGTGTTGATGGAACGCTCCCTGTCCGAGCAAGTCAGCAGGAACTGACTGCTGGGTAAAATAAGGGCAACATTTTATAGTAAATCCCCCAAGAGGAAGTAGTGCAGGGTTCAGACTCAGGCCTAGACAATAAGTTAAGGGCTTCGTTCAATCCTACATCAGTTTTGGGTTTGAACTTATCACCTTATCACCTAATTTTTTTTTTTTACCATGAAAGTGGCTCATGATGGAAAACACATTCATCTCATGATGAAAAATGCAGGACAAACTGGTAAGAGGAAACAGAAAATGCATTTTCATATCTCAAACGTTAACATTTAACAAAATCTGTTGAAAGGTAAACTCATATAGTGAACTCCGATAGTGGCGACCATGTCACTCACTTTCAACCTGGTTAGTGCAATTGGCTAGCGTGCGCTTCGTCAAAATGTCTTTCGTTTCTTTTTAACAAACCCAGGGTCAGTGATTAGATGTGCCATTACACAGAGGGAGTTCTGGTTGCTTGCGGATGTCCAGTGGTCTCCAGGAAGTGCAGTACACCTCACAGCACGGCCTTTTCTTGTGAAAATTGTTCCCCTTGAAGGAAACTCGCACACAAAACTTTGGTTTTATTCAAACTTTCGTGTAACCTTGCTGCAATTATGGGGCGCAATTAAGGTAAAATTTGGTCATATGTTTACTTTGCGTTAAAAAATAGGTCCACATTAAAATTTTCTAGATTGATCACATGCATTGACACATTAATATTGACAGCACTGGTTTAGATCCATGAAATAGTTTTTTTTCCATCCATCCATCCATCAGGGAACTGCAGTCTACACCACTTGTCTTTGGACTGTGAAGGGAAACCCACCAAGCACGGGAAAACAGTGGTGATATTAAAACAGTGGGCTGATCAGAAGGTCAGGGGTTCAACCTCCAGCTCCAGCTAAGTGGGCCCTTGAGCCACAACACACAGTTGGGCCCTTGAGCAAGGCCCTTAACCCTCATGGCTGTTCCTGCGCTCTGACACCCAGCTTACTAAGAAAGGTGTTCAGTAATATATTTGTGACAAAAAGACTTAACGTGCAAACTTCACACACATACAGTAAACCAGAGACGAGACTCGAACTGAAACGTCCATAGAAACTGAGCTGGAATTGTAAAAAGTCCCCTTGATCACAGTGTACGCTAATTATCCTCTGAAAGGTGAAACTTTCCATACCAGGTTTTTCAAAATCTTCAGTAGTTACATAGTACACCGTCCACTAAATCACGTCTTTCTTTTTCCTCCACACAGGAACATCAGTTATCCAGATCACTGCCACGGATGCCGATGACCCCACGTACGGCAACAGCGCCAGGATAGTGTACAGCGTCCTGCAGGGGCAGGCGTATTTCAGCATCGACCCCAAAACCGGTGAGCGCAGTCAGTGCATGGATTCTCCTCCACCTGATGGTATCCACTCCTCCACAGGGAGACAATAAGGTCTTTTTTTATAGAGTCCTTTCATAAATCACTGATACAAACTGTTGTTTAGAGGCTTTAAGGTTATCACCGGCTGCTGCGGGGGCAAATCTGCCACTTGTCTATATTCTCTACAGACACTAGAAATGTTTACACAAAGAGATGAAGAATAAGAAAGTGTCTACTGTAATGGGGTCTAGTGTCGATATCTGAACAGGAACAGTGAAGTGCCAGCTTGTTACCACTCAAAAACTCTGATTTACATGTGAATAGTCTCAGCTTGTGTTAACCACATAGTTAGCATAAAAATGATTTGTAAAGTGTTAGATTTAAAAATTTCTGATAATTTTATCATGAAAAAGCTTGATAATACAGTCAATAAATATGAGCCCAATATTTACAGAGTTGTACAGTAGCTGTACAGTATATATAAGTTAGTTTGCTTATTTTATTAAATCCCCAAATTCCCCAGATTTGGTACATTTGTGTGCACTAGATACAAAATTGTTTCTATGTTTTACTTCTTTTATGGGCCAATTTACTAAAACGAGTAAATGAACGAGAAGAAATATGAAGTTTGTCGCTAATTTTAGCTAGCGCACATTGATAAATTTATTAAACATGTTTGAACTCGAAACATGCAGTATTTACATTTTCAGGAATCGAGTAGCGGGAAGAACAAAACGTGAGACTGGAAGAGAGGGTGGGGCTTACAGAAGGAGGCGTAATTAAAATGCGCTGGAAACTCAGCTCATCTTCTGTTGTTTTTTTTTTTTTTGAATGATGACTTGTAGCAGCGTGATGTGACATTAAACATTAAAATCTTTCGTTCCTGTGCAAATTTGGTAAAGGTTGGCTTCATGACCGCACAATACTATGACCAACCTCCATAATAAACCCCAAAAGCTTTTACCTCGTATCCGTGAGTCGATTGTTGGAAATGTTCGATAAGGCAATAAGCAGACGCCTGGCGCTCATCATAAAAGTCGGTTTCTGTGTTTTCTCCAGCTGGAAAGTAATCAGCAAGTGAGTCAGTCCACTGCAGCAGACCCTTAAGACCAGAGCGTCAGGGAGCCCATTAAACAAGCTTCTTATTGTGCCGGTTATTGTGCCGGCCTCTGCAGACTATAATTGACGGCCTCTCTTATTGTGGAGTGCCTTTCAGCCTTCCTGTTCTGCTCTTCGAAAGAAATAAGAAGAGCCTCTGAGTGCTCCCCTCCCTCCCACTAGCAGAGTGCGTCTTTTGTTGCCTTGTCTTTGTGAGAAAAGCATCCCGGTAAATGTCTGTATAGCCATTTGAGTGCATAAAGCAGACAGCTCGCATATGTGTGTGTGTGTGTGTGTGTGTGTGTGTGTGTGTGTGTGTGTGTGTGTGTGTGTGTGTGCAAAGACAGCAATAGGTGGTTCATAGAAGGCAAGAGAAGAGAGATAAATATTGGTTGGCGAGACAGAACTAGCATCGATTATATGTTGAACTGGACTTGAACCTGGCCGTAAAGGTCCGTTATATAAAATTCCAGCGATATTTCAGGGAGAATGATATCACTCTCTGCTGTGAGCCACCCAAAACCAATGACCGTTTCAAGCTACTGCGATAGAAAATGCTTAACGTCGGGCATAAAGGTTATGAGCGTGTTACATAAATGTATTTTTTCGCCCACTATTTAAGTAGGCTTTTCCAGGCACGTTTGAATAAAGTGAACCAAATATAACTAGGAGATGGCAGGCCAGAAGGTCTTTCTATTATATTATATCATTTATAAAAGTGTAACTCCTATTATAATACTATAACTCTTTTTGAAAAAGAATAATATGTATTTTATATCAGGATGAATGAGACCGAGACAATGCAAAGCCTTCTGTCGTTACTCATTCATAGAGATAAGAGGGGAAAAAATCATATGACAATACTGAAGTCGTTTCTACGAGCTGTGTTATGACAGATTGTTACGTACTGTAGTGACACTAGCTATTTTAGCAAACTAATAATGTTTACAAGAGATGAAGTCAGAATAGGAATGTGGAATGTTGGCCCAAAAATTCCTTCCATGAACAGATTCCTATGTAATGATCACATGGACTTTTGGTCAAATATTAAATATAAATTATTTCTAATCTCATCTGCATCTTAAATGCATAAATTTTAATAGGAAGAGTAGCTTTGTGTAATCTGTGTAGATCTCAGGCTTCCTCACCATGTGATTTTATTGTGATATAATTGAGAATATCGCTTCATCTGATATCATACGATGTGATGGTTTATGATACAATTCAAAATACAATAGTCGATTGTAGTCAATGCAGAATCACATGTGACCGACTTTGTTCTGAATCATGACTTATGATGATGATGTAGAAAAAGATTATTTCATACATATCATAGTTAAATAACTTGCTAGCCTGTCACATCAAGTCACACAGATTAGTTTTGTGCTATGGCCAATAAAGGGCAGTAGGCGGAATGTAACAAATGTTCAATTCCGGCATATATATATATATATATATAGCCAAATCTCAGGAACCGGACAAATCACCCAAAATGTGACTTAATGTTTGATTCGACATGATGGATCACAGGTATTCATATAAAGATTTATAACAGCGCAGATTTTCTCCAACATGCAAGTTTTGGTGCATTGGATATCAATACCCCAAGCTGAATCAAGGATTTTTCACTTTGAATGCAAAATCTTTCATGCTGCAAAGTACACATTTCTCATCAGTCTTGTGCCCACTGAGTGTATGGATTTCCACTCGATCAATAATTCTCAGCCATCAGAAATCACTATATATACACATACACAAAGGGCACTTCATTAGATACACCTGTTCAACTGCTCATTAACGCAGATATCTAATGAGCCAGTCACTTGGCAATGACTCAATGTATTTAGGCATGTAGGCGTGGTCAGGACGATCTGCTGAAGTACAAATGCAGCACCAGACCGGGAAAGAAAAGTTGATTTAAATGGCTTTGAATTACGGCCTGGTTATTGGTGCTCAGTGGGCTGGTCTGAGTATTTCCTCGGATCTACTGGGGTTTTCACACACAACCATCTCTAATATTTACAGAGAATACAGAGGTCTGAAGAAGAGAAAATACCCAGTGAGGGCAGTTCTCTGGGTGAAAATGCCTTGTTGATGCCAGAGGTCAGAGGAGAATGCCCAGACAGGTTCGAGCTGATAGAAAGACAAAAGTAGCTCGAATAACATCTGATTACAACCGAGGTCTGCTGAAGACAATCTCTGAACACACACCATGTCAAAGCCTGAAGACCACACAGAGTGCCACTCCTATAAGAGCAGGAAACTGAGGCAACAGGTTACATGGACTCACCTGAATCAGACGAAAGAATACATTTCAATAAAATTTTATTTATATAGCGTTTATTAACAATGGTTATTGTCTCAAAGCAGCTTCACAAAATTAGTAGGAGACAGTAAAAATGTGTATAGATCATAGTGATATGATTGTCCCTGATGAGCGGAGCAAGGGCGACGATGACAATGGCAAGAAAAAACTCCCTGGGATGGCAATAGGAAGAAACCTTTAGAGGAACCAGACTCAACAGGGAACCCATCCTCATCTGGGTCATAACAGATCGCAGTTATTGATCTGCAGTCATACTGTGTGTTAGACAGCTGGACGTTCAGTATAACAGAAGATATCTAAGGTAACATGGAGTCCAGTTCAGTTCGGCACCAACATGGCAACAGGATGAGTCAGACGAGGGCAGAGGGGGTTGCTGGGAGCTCGGGAGCAGCGTGTGTAGCTCCAAACCATCATAAAGCAGAATCCAGCTGGAGCTGGTTCTTCTCTGGATTTTGTGTATACCAGGCTAAAGAAATGTGTCTTGAGTCTAGTTTTAAGCAGGGAGACTGTTTCTGAGCCCCAACATTAACACAAAAGCTATTCCAAAGTTTAGGAGCTAAATATGAAAACACTCTACCCCCTTCAGTAGACTTTCATATTCTGGGAACTACCAGACATCCAGAGTTTTGTGATGTTAAGGAACGTGGTGGATTGTAGCCTATCAGAAGACTGGTTAGGTATGTGGGAGCGAGACCGTTTAGAGCCTTGTACAGTAAGTAATGCTAGTTTGTAATCAATTCTAAACTGAACAGGGAGCCAGTGCAGGGATGATAATATTGGGGTTATATGATCATATTTTCTTGATCTAGTGAGAACCCTGGCGGCTGCATTTTTGGACTAACTGTAGTTTGTTAATTGAGGATGCAGGACAGCCACCCAGTAGTGCATTACAGTAGTCCAGTCTGGAGGTCATGAATGCATGAACCAGCTTTTCTGCATCAGATACAGATAAAATGTTCCTAAGCTTGGCAATATTTCTAAGGTGGAAAAAGGCTGTTGTTGTAATATTGGAAATGTGATTTTCAAGGGACAAGTTGCTGTCTAATATCACACCAAGGTCTTTCACTATCAAGCTGGTAGTTATGGTACAGTACATCCTTCTAAATGCAAGCGGAAGTGTGAGAACATTTGGGTTTTGGACCAATAAGTAATAGTTCTATCTTGTCTGAATTTAGTAAGAGAAACTTGTCATCATTCAGTCTTTTATAGATTGGACACATTCAATTTATCTGTACAACTTGGATATTTCATCTAGTTTTGATGAGATATATAACTGAGTATCATCAGCATAGCAGTGGAAACTAATCCCATGTCTTCTAATGATGTTAGCCAAGGGAAGCATGAAAGGAGAAGATTGGAAAAACATTGCCTGGTCTGATGAGTCTCACTTTCTGCTGCGACATTCAGATTATTGGGTCAGAATTTGGCCTAAACAACATGAAAACAAGGATCCATCCTGCCTTGTATCAGCAGTTCAGACTGGTGGTGATGGTATAATGGTGTGAGTGAGATATTTTTTCTTGGCACACTTTGGGCTCCTTAGTACCAATTGAGCATGGTTTAAGTGCCTCAGACTACCTAAGAATTGTTCCAGATCGTGTCCATCACTAACTGATCACAGGCGCCATGTCACAAAACTAAAACCATCTCACACCGTGTTTCGTGAAGTCACCGTACTCACATGCCCTCCACGGTCACCTGATCTCACTACAGTAGAGGAGCTTTGGGAAGTGGTGGAGGTTTGGGTGATTATCAACATGGACGTGCAGCTGACAAATCTACAGAAACTGCGTGATGCTCTCATCTCAAAAAGGAGCAAAATCTCTAAGTAATGTTTCCAGCACTTTGTGAAGAATTAAGGCAGTTCTGAGGCCAAAAGGGGTCCGACCCAGTACTAGCAAGGTGCCTACAGTAATGATGTGGCTGATGAGTGTAGAATATATAAAAATCTAAGCATATACAGTTTGTTGTGTTGTATACAAATAATTTTTACAGAAATGCATGTATAAAAATCCCTGGCTTGTGCCATGCATTCCCACAGAAACCTATTAGGCTGTCATGGCGCCGAAGACGGGACCTGTGGTGGCTTCCTAGGAGCGAGTAATCCCCTCGAGATACTTTTATCCCTGTGCTGTTGTATCCCTCGGGCTACGGATATCACATATCTGCAGAGTTTAACAGGTAGAGGTCATGATCTAAGCTGATAGAGGTTGATGTGTCATATTTGCAGGGTTAGACATGGCTAAGCAGGGAGTGTGATGGTTCAGTGGAGCGCCGTGTGCTTTGGTGTTCTAGCATGAGATTGTGTGAACCATATTCAGGATAAAAATAGGATGATTAAAAAAAAAAAGGCACAGTCCTGATCCAGGCTCATCCTCGTTTCATTCCGTGTTGCTTAAAAATTAGATTAGACGAAAACAAGCAGTCAAACCCAGTCAGGCATTTCTAGTGACATGTTTTAGTCATTACTCAGTATTTTATTACAAGAAAATATCTTGTTATTTTTAATATAATGTTATTTCTCTTAAAACATGTTATGACAAAAAAAAACATCTTACTACTACAAAAAAAAAAATGTTTTGATGACTAAGTGTCATATTGTCATGAGAAAAACAAGAAAAGCATTTTGTTACTGCAAGAAAACATGCATTCCCACAGATCTTGAGCGAGATCTTGTCCCGACAGGAGAGTCACTTTTTTTTTTAAGTCTTAGTCTTATTATAATGTCTTATTTCTTAGATAAAAATATTGTTATTGAAAGAAAACTTTTTGTTATTATGAGAAAAGCATCACATCACTACAAAAATAAATAAATAAATAAATAAATAAATAATAAACAAGCAAATAAAAAAGGTTTAAAACCAGAAAACAGTTTATTATAAGTAAAAAACTATTATTATGAGAGCCAGCACGGTGGCATAGTGGTTAGCCCCCCGGGTTTGACTCCCACCTCTGGTCTGTGTGCATGGAGTTTGCGATGGATTGGCACCCTGTCCAGGGTGTACCCCACCTGGACACCAGGGTATACTGGGACAAAGTGGTATAAACGACGATGAGTGAGTGTGATTATTATGAGAAAAAGCAGCTTTTTGTGAGAAAACAGCTAATTAGAATAAAAATAACTTACTACCAAAAATTTGTCTTTTTATTAGAAAATGCCTTATTACTAGAACAAATAAGAACAAAACAAGTAGCTTATTAGGAAAAAATTATGACTATGTGAACAGATTAACAGATTATAACAATAAAACAGATTATTATGAAAAAAATATACTCCAGACAAGGTTATTCCAAAAAAACATGCTGAGAATGAGAAAAGTATGAGAAACGTTCACTACAAGAAAACAGCTTATTACTGTAGTTATCGTAAGAAAATGTCTTACAGTGGAACCTCGGATTGCGAGTAATGCGGTTTGCGAGTGTTCCGCAAGACGAGCAAACATTTTTAATAAATTATAACTTGAAAAACGAGTCTTGGATTACGAGTACTGAGTATCATCTATCACGTATGCGCTTCTTGTTTTGACGCTGAGCGTCACGTGATCACAACTGAGCCAATGATTTTTCTCTCTTGTGCTGCGGAATTGTGGGTAATCGTCTCCCCTGCTCAGTCTTAGTGCTCGTGTCTTATTAAAACATATTTTATTTTGTGTACAACGTGTGTGTACTGTTTATTATAACCCAAGTTTGTGTGCATGTATAAAGCAAAAGAAAGTCTCATTAGAAGTCTCATTAGAGAAGTTAAAGATACATTTCCTCTCTTTGTATCAGCCTTCAATGCATTTTTGTGTGCGCACACGTCAATGGACACCGTGCCCCTTCACACACCCCACCTGCTCTTGCCTTCACACACACACACACACACACACACACAGACACACACACACACACAGACACACACACACACACAGACACACACACACACACACAGACACACACACACACACACACAGACCCCTCCTCCTTTCACACACACACTCTCTGCTCACAAAAACACTGCTCTGTCACGATTCTTTTCAAAGGTAAAGTGCAGATTCATTTGTTTTATTTTTACTTTACAGCAGTGATTCCGTTAGTCTGCGCTCAGTCGAGTGTCATTAGAGAGATTTCTTGTTTATTTTCCAGATAAAACAGTGTTTCCATTGTGTGTGTGTTTGTGTGTGTGAGTTTGTGTGAAACTCAAATAAGAGAGGAGGAAGAGTTACTGTAAGACGAGAAGAGGAAGGGAAGGGCTCATTCCTCCTCTCCTCTTACTTTAGATTCTCACACACACACAGCGCCTACGAGCACAAATAGAAAAAACTTATTTGTTATTTTTGTTTTGTTTTTTAAGGTAAAATGCAGGTTAATTTGTTTTGTTTTTACTTTATATTTTGTATTCATTTATGTATTTTTTTTGGAGGGGCTGTGAAACGAATAATTTGAGTTTCCATTATTTCTTATGGGAAAATCCAATTTGATTTACGAGTTTTCACCATATGATTTCATGAAAATTATCTTGTTATTATCAGAAAACCTCTTATTGCTATAAGAAAAAATGTTCTTGTGCTACTAGAAAACATCTTACTAGAAAAAAAGCTTCATATTTCTAAAATAACATTTTTAATGAGAAAAAAATCTTAATTATTATACAGTAAGAAGAGATGTTCATATGAGAAAACCTTATTATGAGATCGCTTAATATAAATAAAAGCATCTGGTTCCTGTTGGGAAAAATTGTCATTTTAATTAGAAAACATCTTGTTAGTGTGAGATTAACATTTCTAGAGAAAAAAAATCTCATGAATACAAGGGAAGCATTTCATCTTAACGAGAGTAAACGACTAAAATGAATATTCTAAAGAACGTAAACAGATTAAAGGCTGGGTTAAACATTTAAAGACTGGATGAAGTAACGCTATTCTTCTACACCAAGCATGTTTTCAACTGAACATGTTTTCGTTTGGACTTTTCTGCGTGTTATTCTTATGAGATGTGTGTTACGCTCCATCAGGCTCCGAGCGTTTTGGTTCACTCATCCATTGCTTGTCAGAGCTCAGTCCATATGAATCTAATGATGGATCATTTTCCTTTTGCGTCCAAGCCAACGAGAGCCGCTGACTCCCCCCGCCCCCCCCCCCCCATCTCTCCCAAGCGCCGGTGTTGTTAGCTAACTTACCTTGACAGCGTCGTACAGGCTGCCGATCCTAACTGAGAGCTTTTCAGAAACTGTCCAATGCTTCCGTGCTCCTCTACTAAACACGAGAGAAGTTCTCGCCCTGTTCCACCTCGCTGTCCGACCCTATTTTCTCTCTCCGTTCTCCGCCCGTAGCGAAAACGCCGAGGGACAGTTTAACATTTACGTTTTCTTTTTTTACGCTCAGTGGTGCGCTGAAATCCAGCGAGCTGACAGGTGGTATCTGCTAAAGATGCGTGAGGTGGAGTGTGTGTGGCGTTCACTGGGGCTGAACACCGGTACATGTTTGCATGTTTATTCTCTCTGGCCACTGTTTGGAGAAGTCAAAAGTGAAGCTTCATTTTAAAACTGTTATTTTCTTTCTTTCTTTTTTTAAATTAGCATTTTGTATTGTTGGTTTGCACATTACATCAGACGTTCTTACAAAAAAAAAAAAAAAAACACAGCTTGCAACAAAATATTGTTAATGTTTAAACAGTTTCTTATTTGTTTATTCATTTACTTACTAATTCCATGATTTAATTCAATTTATAATATTTCAATAATAATCCAGTTTTGATTTCCTTTTATTGTTTTAATTGTATTTGCTTGATTTTAAATTCATTTTGTTTTCAATAAAAAAACAATTAAGCATATAAAAATTTATCATATTTCATAGCCATTGAGTGCTAGCTAGCTAGCTTATAATTTTTTATATTTTAAAATGTACAGTATTTTTCTTCCTTGCTTCAATGTTTGTCTAACACTACTACTGCTCTGATATTCCCAGATAATCAGCGGATATGACCTACTATACTTTACATTATGTTAGCAGCGTTCTCATTTTAGCTAGTTTCACATTTTGGTAATATTCCATGTTCTTTTTTATTGTAATCATGAGCATTGCTTTGTTTGTTTGTGCTCTTTTTTCTGATTTGCTGAAAGTTATCTTTCAGAAATTAACAAAATATCTCTATAGTAATCTTAAGTCTAGTGTGTAAGACTGTACATTGATGTACAGTATATGGTTTTTTTTTTTAAACTATGAAATAACACATATGGCATTCGGTAATTAAGTAACGGCAACATTCAGATGTTATTTTAAGACATGAAGGTCAGCTGTTTTGGATCAGTTCCTACAAGAACAGTATTGTGTCGAGTGTGTTTGTAAAACCCATCAAGCTCCATGATGAAACTGTCTCTCATGATGACCTTCCCAGGAAAGCAAGACCAAAACTTAGCTCTGCTGCAGAAGAGAAGTTCATTTAGAGTCACCAGCCTCAGAAATCACCAATTAACAACCAGCACCTCAGATTAGAGCCGTTATGAAGCTTTACAGAGCAGAAGTATACATTAAAATCGGTGTTGATTAAACACTTTCGGAGTATATTTGAGTCCAACTGGGTGTTAATTCATCATTTCAAGGGTTAATTAAACACTGGGGAATTTGCTGTGTAACAGACATAGCTCAATATTTCTCAATAACTGTTCAAAGGAGATTATTGTATACAGTATGTTGGATGCATTCAGTATTGTTTTACAGTGTAGAAAGAAATAAAAATCAGGAAAGATCATGGAATTAGAAACAGTGTCCAAATTTTTGACTGTTAGTGAATATGTACTGTATATACACAATGTGTTTTTATGCTTTGAGAACAGATTCGTCCCCAAGCGCGCGGTTCCTCTCTGCACCGCCTCATCAGAATTTATGACTCACTTCTTCAATTGATGTTATTGCTGCATTTTAAACATGCGGCCTTCAGAACGTCGGGTTGCATATCGTTCAAGGTTATACAGTCAACTGTAAAATAATGAAAAAGGAAGGCTGGCTAACCTTGGCCGTGAAACTCGGGCGCCGTAATATATTACAGCGATACAAGAGGCAGGCGCGGGCTAAATTGAACATGCTTTATGGCTTCGTACAGCACTGCTATTTGTCGCAATCTGATTTTCCGCACTTGTCTTTTATCAGGTCGCTACTTAGCCAAAAGATGATATTACAGAAATGGAGATTGTGTATTACACCACGCTGTAATGCTCCTCGTCAGGAGTTAAAAGCGGAGCCAGAAACTTCCTGTAGCTATTGATCAGCGAGACAGCCAGACGGTTTCGGCTGCCTCGCCGCGCTAATCAGTTTTAGCTTCAAGGCGTGTGTGGACTTAGAACCTTAGAAACTTCACACCACCTTTCCGAGCTTCAGTTCTCTCAAAGATTGGGGCTTTTTCTTTTTCCTTTTCAGACCAAAACTTTGTTCTAAGCTAATAAGTTGGAATAATGTGACTAAGAGTTATGCTTTTTTTCTTTTTTCTTTTTGCTAGCAGCTTGTCATTGTATCTTAATGGACAGTGCTCTATTTTATAATATGGTCCATATTAATAGTTAATATTTATAAATTTACATATTACAAATTTCATATTTACAACCTATTCAACAGGTCAGTCACTTTTATATAGCTTTTTTATGACAGTTATGAATGTTGTGACAGATTCTTCAGATTCTTCAAAGCTTTTTCACATAATATTTTTTAAAAAATGAATGCAAATCATTGTACAAAATAGTCATTTTATTCTCCTAAATTCTACTAGATGTCCAAGATGTACACTTATGGCTAATATGCGTACAGATTGCTTGTGATGATTACACTAGCATGTTGATGTATTCTAGACAACAACAAAAATATTTAAAAAATGTAATTATTATTATACTTTGTGATTGTAATTAAGATTCAAAACTACAAAGAATTTCAGCTACACCATTTTAAATGTATATGTGCTGCATAAATAAAGACAGTTTGACTTGGAATCCGTTAAGAACTAACATTAATAGTTGCATTATCACCAGTTCATTGAACAAACTAATGGTTTTTTTACTTATTCTTCAGGGAAAACAATTAACATTTAGATTTCTTTCTTTTTTTTTTGCCAGAAATTTGTACATAATTTATCTAGGGCGAAACCAGATAATGATCGGTGTGTTTTATGTCGAACCCAAGGGAAACATTCATATTCCTCTTTTGTTAGAAATGGCCTCTGTTCACTGCCCAGCTATAAAGTTTACACATTTCCAGTGCCATATTGATAGTGGAGTCATAACCATTTAGCCAGAATGACTTATAAAATGACTTTGTGTCTCTCTCTGGACTCATAGGCCTCAAGGACATTTTTCAGAACTATTGAAAGTCATATAGGACAATTACTTTTACTAATGCTTGCGTTAACTTTTTAACTAGAAAAATGCTTGAAAAAGATCTAATTATAAGTTTCCATACTGTAGGTCATGCTGTATTTACATATCAAAGGCTACACATTGGCATTTATCTCAGTGTCAGCTTCTAATGAATAAGATGTTAAGGTATACTGTATAATAAAATGAGCTCAGGCGCTAATCATTACACACACTGTCATGGCTTTAACTGGTAAATTTCGCTCATGTGCCTGACTGAGGTTGGCGTCTCCTTTGGACCCGTGTTTGCACGGTGGTCTACAGGAGTGTTGATTCCTCAGGGCATGTACAGATGCAATACGCTAACCACCGACCTGTGTTTCTCTCCAGTCTTCCTCCAAACCATCGGGAAAGTGAGCGTTGTTGTGTACGGATCTTAGAAACCCTGTTGGCCTGGGTGTTAGTCAGTAATTGGTGCTGGCCAGTGTGTATGTGTATGTGTGTGAGAGGCTTGAATTCACTGAGGGGTCACAAACTTTTTTGCCAGGTTTCAGCTCTCGTTCTGTTGCTTAATTAGGAAGTAAAGCTCTGACTAAAATGTCACAGTCCAATTAATCTTTTGTTCCCTGCTAATAGAAATGAACACTGGTGATGCTGCGTAATGATGTTTTTGTTAGTGCAGTACTTTAAACCCATGGAGACCCCACATTTTCAAAATGCACCAGCGGTCAAAGTCCCGTATATGAGCTGACTTAAATCTACAAATTAGTACAGTTCATGCAGAGCATCAGTCTGAGCTCAAAGCTAAGAGCTGTTTCTGTATTCACAGCGAAGTTTCTCACAAAAAAAAAAAAAAACACTAATGACTGTGATATAAAACCAGCAATAAATCTAAAAAATATGACATTATGAAATAAATAATCATAAGAATTGTCTAATAATAATCTACAAAATGTAACCAATCATTAAATCTCAGGTTAATCAATCCAATTAAATTTATGAAGACATTTTGACCAAACCAGGCTCCTCCCACAGAACATTTTGATTAACCCTGACTCCTCCCACAAGTAGGTTCAGCCAGTACTGACCTACAGAATCCCATACAAGGTTTTCACAATTGCACCCACTCTCAAAAGAAAGTTCCCTCCCCACAGCTTCACCAATCTTGTCAAACTCTCATTAATGCTTCTTTTTAAATTTTCACTAATCCCGACTGCTCTCACTGAATATTTGATTAATCCTGGTTATTCCCACAGAAACATTCACTAATCCTGCCTATTGAAAACAGAAATTTGATCACTTGCATTTACTCACACAGAATGTTTGCCCAACTGCTCCTACAAGAATGTTGACAGTTCTTGCACAAACCCACAGTAAGTTTGACCAATGCCATAATAAATAAGAAACTGACCAATCCCATCTTCTCTAAAATATTTGACCAATAATGACTACTCCTACAGATTACTAACTCCAACTCCTCCCAAAGAATATCTGGCCAATCCCTTTATTGTTTGAATATTTTTCTCTCATGGTTGCAGGTGTCATTAGGACGGCGCTGGCCAACATGGACAGAGAAACCAGAGAACTGTACTCCATCATCATCCAAGCCAAAGACATGGCCGGTTCAGTGGGGGGTCTTTCAGGGTCCACCACCATCAACATCACGCTCACAGACGTCAATGACAATCCACCCAGGTTTCCTCAAAGTGTGTGACTCTTGCAGCAATTATTATTATTATTATTATTGTTTTTATTATTAATGAAACTATCTATTTAACATTATGTTTCAAGTACAAGGTTCTGTTTCAAGAGTCAGTGTGTACTTTAAATATCTGTTATCTGCTGCAGAGAACTACCAGCTCTACGTCCCAGAGTCTGCTCAGGTTGGGAAAGCTGTTGGAAAAATCAAAGCCAATGATGAAGACCTTGGAGTCAATGCAGAAATGGAGTACAAGATCACTAACGACGAAGGGGCCGCCATGTTTTCCATCTCTGCTGATAGCGACAAGAGAGAGGGAGTCATCAGCCTGAAAAAGGTGAGAAAAAGCTTTGTGCAATTTATTGAACTAAACCCAGGATTTGGATGTAAACATTTACGGTGAATGACTGCTCATAACCACTAGTGGTACAGTTCCATTCATCCATCATCTATAGTGCATGTGCTGTGTAGGGATACAAGGGGCCTGGAGTCTACCCTCAAATGGGGTGCCAACTTATTAGAGGGCACAAACACACACATAGTCATACTGTACACTATGGAAAAATTTGAAAAGACCACACATTGATTGACTGTAGACTGTGGGAGGAAACCGGAGGACCTGGAGGAAACCCACCAAGCACAGGGAGAACATAATAATCCACTCACAGAGAACAGAACCAATATTTATCCAGTTTCAATTCATAGGAAAAACTGATAAAAAAAAAAAATGTATTCTTGACTCATGGTTAGAAGTAGCGAATGCTAAAATGTCAGGTTTATACATTATTCTTGCGCTCGTTCTAAAACGTTATTTTTCCATAGTAAGCTTGTTCAGAGTGATTAAAAATGTGTGTAAACATTAGAGATGTGAATTACCAGGGATCACCTGATATAATATAATCATGATACCATTGTGATTCTATATGTATCACGACTTTATAAATCTTTTTCACAGATTTTTTTTTATAATTCGAAACAAACTTGGGAAATAGACAGATTTTTTTTTGTTCCCTTTACAGCATCTGGATTACGAGAAGAAAAAGGTGTACACTTTGAGCATCGAGGGTGCGAATACACACCTGGACCCTCGTTTCTCACATCTCGGCCCGTTTAAAGACACGACCACACTCAAGATCATCGTCGGCGACGTGGACGAGGCTCCAATCTTTCCTGTGGATTATTACATCATGGACGTGTACGAGAACGCGCCAGTCGGTACAGACGTCGGTATTGTGACAGCTCAAGACCCCGACAACGCCAGAGGGAAAATCAGGTGACAGCCGGAGAGAGCGCATTAAGCAAACTATCAGCTGTGATGCATGAAATCTACGTCCAGGGGATTGTTTTTACATGATTTATCTAGTGACAGGTGACACTGCGATGTTGTGATATTGTCATTTCCTTTGTGTTTTTGTCAGACATTTAGAGCGGCGCATATCAACCATGCAACACCGTGCACTGTTTAGCATCCCCCCTCCCCCACTGTGCCTAAATTGCTAGCTAATTAGCAAAGACCCTTGCGAGGCGAAACGGGCGCCGCTGTCACGCATAAGCGGTTCGACTCTGTAAAGTAACGCACAGGGAATGAGCTTTACCTGAATAAAGAGTAAACACAAGGAGAAGGAAAAAAAAACATCGATCAGAAATAGAGGATGAGGGATTATCTCCTCTGTGCAGTGCGTGTTCACAATAAGTAATGGCACCTGATTTACCCCCATGTTTTGTCTGTCTCGGTGTAGTCGTTTCAGGTACTTGTTATGATAAAAGAAACAAGAATGTCATGGTGTGACGAAGCAGCGCTATGTTATTGATTGATTTCCTATATCATCGTGCCATGACGAATGCTATTTCTTATATAAAACAGCAATTTGCAATGATTCCAATGTTTTTTTTTTATTATTATTATTAATTTTATTATTATTATATATTAAGAATGGATTTGCTAAGAAAGCAGAAAAGTAAAAATCTCTCCCTTGTTGCAAAAATGTAAAAGCTTGTCTCTGGCACTGGAGATTCCTTCTTCAAGTCCTTACAGTGATATCAATAATTAGACAAATCTGTTTGTGGGAATCTCTGTAGACCAACTAGGAACTGTGGAGGCCAATGGTGACCATTGTATTTATCCCCATATGTGCGACCATGGTGGGAGCCCTGATCAACATTTCACAAGCACATTCACACACAACGGGCAATTTGGAAATGCTAATTTGCCTAATCTGCATGCCTTTAGATTGTGGGAGGAAACAGGAGAACACAGAGGAAACCCTCAAAACTCAGAGAACATGCAAACTCATGCACACAGACCCAACGCAGGGATCGAACCCAGGACCTGCAAGACGGCAGTGCTAACCACGAAGCCTCTGTACAGTTATCTGAAGATTCTAAGAAACAATAATGTATTAAACTAATAATAAGGTTTACAGTTACAGTGTCCGAGTTGCATCAGGCGTTTTTTTGTTCAGGCAAGGTTATCTAGCTTGCAATTTTTATGTAAAAATAAATAAATAAATAAATAAAGTGGGAACAGCCTTCGTTTTTGAATGCTCCTCTACTCCCATCGGAGTGCTGGAACAGGGATTGCATGCTCACTTGGGAATCGCCTCCCGAGTTTTGATGCGGTTTCAGAGCGTTAGCTCTGCCCGCTTATTCAGCACGGCTGATTTAAATATTTAAATATTCCGCACGCTCAGCGACTTCTCTGATGTTTAATGAGCTATCATTATGTTTACTCAGACAAGCACAGACGAATTAGCCATGTGTCTTGGTCTGACGTGGAGTTCTGATCTGCAGGTACTCCATCGACATGAACGCAGATGGAGAGACACTTTTCAGTATCGACGAGAACAGTGGACTCATTAAAACAAAGGCGAGTCTGGATCGAGAGGGCACAGTCTGGCACAACATCAATGTCAGTGCTACAGAGGTTGGTAAGTAACTGCACTGTCCGTACCGAGCACTACAGTCTCCACTAAGCTACTCATTTCTGCTACTTTAATGTCTTTTATTTTCTATAAGTCCCACCCCTAAATAACTATTAACCAGTCATAGCTAAGCAACTGTAATCAATAACATATCTGCGTATCTTTTTAAATAAAAATGTAGTAGTACTAGTCTCGTTTGCTAATTTGAGAGGACGTTCCATTAAGACCATGTATGGAAATGCAGTTCTTATATTAAAGCAGAAAGAAGGAAGTTGTTGCATTTATAGTCACATACATTTATATTTTCCTTTTGTAGCTCACAGTGGGTAATTTTTCAGGGTTTTTTCTGTAGCTAACATTAACAAGTTAACTAACTGTACGTCAACTGAGAGTTCTACTATGAAAGTGATTGGTTTAACTGTTAGTGTTAACTATATAGTTAAGACTTTAATATTCAAACTGGCATCAGAAATCAGGTTAGCTAATATTAGTTATCTAGCTGATGTTAACTACGGAAAAAAAAAACCCTGAGAAGGAATTCTGAGAAGATTTTTATTTCATAAATATTCTAAACTGTCAACAGTAGTATTACCCAGCTAGCTAAAAATGGGCCAATATTAGCCAGCTCATTTTAGCAAACTAGCAAATGTAAACATTCATAGCTCAAGTTGCATGAGTTAAACATTTACATGTACTACAGTAGTTTCCTAAAATGAGATAACTTGACAAGAATATTTGAGAGAATTTGTATTCAATTTATTTTTCTTAATGCTACAGGAAAACCCTATCTGAAAAGTTAGCCACTGTGAGCGACTTGCTATCAGCAAATCTTGTTGGTTTAACCTTAAAACTGTGAACATATACAGTACATGCATGTGGCTAAGAACCTTCTTCTTTCTGCTTTCATATATGGACTACACTTCCTTATTTGGTTTTAATTGCAAACTAGCTAACAGTTTAATATTAGAACTCATCTAAGTAATCATGTCAGGTTAGTTAGTGTTAGTTACCTGGCTAATGTTAGCTACAGAAAAACCAAAGACATCTGAGATTTTTTTTTAATTATGTTTATAAATATTTATAACGATCAAAGACAGTATGACTCAGCTAGCTAAAAACGAACCAGTGTTATCCAGCTAATTAAATTATTTGAGGTAAACATTTACATTTGCTATTTCGCTAAAATGAGCTAATTTGACAGGAATATTTGAGGAAATTTTTATTCAGTTTATTTTCCTTAATTCAACAGAAAAACCCTACCTGAAAAGTTAGCCGCTGTGAGCCACTTGCTCTCAGCAAATCTTGTTGGTTTACCAATAAAACTGTGACAATACAAATGTATGTGGAAGTACAGTAAACACTAACAACCTTCTTCTTTGTGCTTCCTCTTTAAAATCATGTCAGGTCAGCTAATGATATTTACCTGGCTAATATTAGCTACGGAAAAAACAAAACAGGAATTCTGGGAAGTTTTTTTTTTTTATTATGATAATAAATATTCATAAGTGTCAACCATAGTATTACCCAGCTAGCTAAAAACGAGCCAATGTTAGCCAGCTAGGTAACCTGAGCTAAGCATTTACATTTGCTAGGTTGCTAAAGTGAAAATATTTGAGAGACTGTTTTTATTAATTTTTCTGATTTTTTTTTCTTTCCAACTAGTCCTATACAACTAAGATGAGCTAAGTGTTAGTGTTATTCAGCTAGCTAACATGAATAATTGCCAACATTAGCCAGATAACTATCTAGCCAATTACTAAAATTAATATCACTGTTAACATGTACATTTGGTTAAATGTTTCAGACTGCTCAGATACACGAATATACAATATGAACTCAAAGGCACGCCCCTTTATGCTGCTCAAAGACATCTGTTGTTACAAGGGATAGTGTCTATAGAAGACTTTTTGCACATTTAACAACTTGTCATTCTGGAGTTTTTTATGGATTGAAAAGGTATCTGAGTGGGCGGGGCTTAGAAAAGGCTGAATTATTTATCTTATCAGAGGAATATTATTGCCATTTTATTTAGGTACATTCATCCCGCCGTGAAGGCAGCCGCAAGGAAGTCGTAACTATTATTGACTGAACCAAATTGCACGTTGGGGGAGCGCTGCATTATGGGATTGGCTCCGGTGCCATGGTTAATGTGATGTCATGATGTGGGTGGGTGGATTTTTTTTTTACTCTTTTTTTTTTTACCAGGATGGATTTGAACAATCAAGTGTTTTGTTTTTTTTGTGCTTTTTTTGCTGATATTTAGCATTTTTGCATCAATCCAGCGGCATCAGTTACCCCCTGTGCAGACAGACGTGAAGACGTGTGATGCAGAGACAATTTACAGCTAAAAATGTGAAAATCATCTCTGCGAACCTCACCAGCCATGCTGAAATATTCATGAAATTTACATTCAAGCAGCTGCCGCCAGTCTCTGCTTCTCGTCTCAGCTCTGTTTGTTTGCACTTGGCTGATTTTATATTTTATTTTATTTTTTAAAGAAAGCTCTGGAGATTTTAAAATAGGTCTTGCAGGAAAAGACAGACCGAGTGCTCACATGAGCTTGAGTGGAACTGATGAATTGGGATTGCTGTCTAAAAACCTCTCATCATCACCATCATCATCATCATCATCATCATCTGTGCAAAATAAACCCGGAGTGCATTTTCAGTACACAACCACCTGTCAGGTTTTGACGATAATCATCCAGACAGAGATCTGAGCAATTTTTTATAAAGCCATCAGCTTGAAAATAGGAGTCTGGTTAAATGATGCATTAAAAGCCCTATTCAGACAGGATTAGTTTACCTGTAGCAGTGCAGTGATGTCATAATTATGCTTTTGTAAATGTCAGAATGTCTCAAAATATGGGAAAATGTCTGGAATATTTCTTACTATGAGGTTATTATAAATGTAAATTTAGATCATTCAGCCTTTTTTTTAGAAACTCCTTTCAGGATTTACATTTTCTTATTCTTTTTAAGTGCTTGAAAAAATGGAAGAGTTAATTATCTGTGATTAGAATAAGACAAGCTTGAAGCTAGTCATCATCTAGGTTTAATTATCCTCTAATAGTTTAAAAATATCAAGTAATGTGTTTTTTTTTTTAAAAGCATCACAAGTAGTACAAACTCTGTCTGCTTCAGTGGCTCTATAAGCTATCAAACATCAGCTAAATGCTAGTGTTACACGCCTAGAAAATCTGGCAGGATTTTCGAAAGAGAAGTCATTTATCACAAGATATAACTGCTAGCATATACCACATTCCTAACATAAACTCCCATCATTAGCCAGCTAGCTAACTTGCGCTCAGTGCTAAATTTCACCAGTAAAACAATAACTAACTGCTACACATGTAGCTAAAATATTGTCCAACTGCTGTTATGGAAAATTAATCAACTGACCAATCAAAAGAGAGATTTTGATCAGTGCGAGAACTGTAAGTTATCGATTATCAGACATGCAGAAACCTGTATATACAGTATGAAAAATTACTTATGTACTGTGTGTGTTTTTTATAGACAATCCCAAGTTAGTGAGCACCATTCCAGTCACAATCCAAGTCCTGGACGTCAACGACAACGCGCCGTACATCCAGACCGACAATGACATCATCGTGTGTGAGAGTACCAAAGCAGGCCAGGTTAGTTCCTCACTCTGAACACACTTCCTTTTTTTCCCTTTCTTTTCACTTGACTCTCCAACACTTTATTTCTCCTGGTCACACTTTCATCTCCTTTATTCTCTAAACGGCGGGAAATCTGGTCTCACCTTCCTCCCGCCCCATCACACATTCGTTTTTCTCTCCGCTTTCTCCCGGTTTCTGCTACTTCCTTTTTTTTCCCTCCGTCTGGACCGTTTACAGTCTATCACTCTTCTGTCTTTAATTCTGCTTCTCCTTGCAAACCTATAAACACATGCTTACAAATACACACACAAACTCACTCACAAACACACATACACATACACAATGTCCCTTTATATGTCTGACAGCATCAGGCTTGGATTTATCTGCAGCTCTGCAGACTTCCGAAGCCTATTGAACCCATAAATAATTCAGTGTATCCAGTGTTCAGGAGCAGATAGCGGCCCACACCGAGGCCCGAGAAATGCTAATCATCACGCTTTGAGATTCAGGACCGTGTGCGGCTAAGCAAGGCCGCTCAGATCCGCATCGTGGCTGTGTGCTTGAGATCCTGACCATCGGAACGATCTTTTTTTCCCAGTGAATGATGATGACTAAACTGGGAGGACGAGCAGAACGGATCCAGTGTGTAGTATGGTTTATTCTTGACCTGCTTTTCGTACACAAAAAAAAAAATGACTCCAGAGGTTGAACATGTATGAAGATAACGTGTTTTATTTCTTCCACAACCACAACTGGTCATAGATCAAGTCAAGTAACATAACGTTGTAGTTTTTATTTATGTCCAAGAACTTCCACGAAAACATATTTCTGCTTTACCTCTGGCACTGGAGACTCCTTCCATAAATGTTACACAAACGCAAAACATTTCAACTTACAGTACATCCAATTACACACACTTTTCTTCTGTTTATAAAGTGACACATCGACAGTTCATATTTCTGTAAATGAGCCGTTATTATAGAAATCAGGCATTATGAGCACATTAATCTGTCAGAACTGCTCTGCTCGTCTAGAAAATTAACCAACACCTTACGACCAATCAGAATCCAGAATTCAACAGCACTAGGATCTTAACATGCATTATTGATATTAGTAACATTAACAAACCATGAGTTTGATTAATAATACAGGGAGATGGATTCTTTAAAAAAAAAATCTAGTTAATTAGTTAACCTTGATGTAAAGAATTGCAAAAGGTTCATATCTCATTCATTAATAATTTCCTTTTTTTTAATGGAGGAATGTATTAAATTAACGGAGGACTCCTAAACTGAGCACACTGTAAATCAAAAATACGTCTTTTCAGTAAAACCTAAGATGAAGATGGCTAACGTACTGAGCAGATGTACAATATTCTTCAAATCAAATGGATTTTTTTCTATATTTCGATGTATAACATCTGCCACGTATAGACACCGTCACTAAGGTACACCTCCATATCTTAAACATGGCTGTGCCTCTTGTTCAGGCCGCTTCTGTCCTTTTGGCTGTACGTCAAGCATGACGAACATGACAAAAGAAATAAAAAAAGCGCATTTGTCTCTTGAAGCGGTTGCAGCTGGGCGTATCGAGCGAGAGGAGTCTCCATCACAACCTGGAGCCTCTATCAGGAGCAGGAAACAAAAGCCAACACGTGATCAAGTCGAATCGGACGTGTCTTGTCGCTCCATCTTGTGGCAGATGATGCGCTTCCCCACACCCACAAGCGAACTCCAGCAATTGGTCCGTCTCAGTCCTGACCTGCGTGATGAAGCCAATCAGGTTAACGAGTTGACAAAACATCATGGCATGAATCTCCTTCTGCGATCCACACGTCATGCCAGGCCAAACGGCTTTTAATCCGAGTGCACAGAGAACATGAGGGAGCGTGAAGAGATTACAGGATTAGACAGAGAAGAAGAAGAGGGGGCATGGCTTAGTCGGTACAATTACATAGGCATAGCACATAGTTTGTGGTTTATTTCAGTCTTTTGGTGCTGATCTGTGTCTGTGCTGATCTGTGTCTGTGCAGGTCATCCAGACCATCAGGGCTACGGACAGGGACAACTTTGCCAACGGACGCTTTTCCTTCGCTCTGCCAGCAGACGTCCCTTCCAATCCCAACTTCACCCTGAAGGATAATGAAGGTACCAAAGTCAGAAATGGCTCCCACACACTCTCATGGTTTCCCATGAGTGTTCATGTTCATGTTTTGTTTTCAGTATGTTGACTTTTGTCCCAAACGTCAGTTCCCAGTATGCATTGCACCTCCCCTGTCACAGTCACATGATGCCAGTAGTACTCACCTGCACCTTGTTTAGTTTGATCAGTAAGTCTGGTTATAGTCCATGCTTTAGTTAGGTTTCGGTCTTGATTCTGTTATGTTCTCTGTTTGCTTGTCAGTGCTGTTGTTGGCTCCTCACGTGCTTGGCATTTTGACTGTTTTCATGCATTAGCATTTAGCTTGTAGCCTAGCCATAGTTTCCATGTTGCTGTTCACACCTGTTCTTAACAATGTTAAAACTTGACTTTAATAAAGAACAGTCTGCACTTGCTTCCTGGCTCAGCTCCCTTCATAAGACCCATCAGCCACCTCTCCCTTATTATACAACTGGAGAAGGTGAAGTGTCTCCGAGATACTTGAATCCATTTAGATCCCATGTGTTGTTCTAACTTACCTCTCAGTGGAAGGTACTGTCTGCCGTCTTCTGTATACATGAATCTCACAGACACCATGATTAACTAGTGTCACTTTGATTGACAGTGTAATAAGAGTATCCCATCCCTCCCTTCTTATCTCCTGACCCTGGATGACTGTGGAATCATCATGATTCTAACTCACTCTCTCCTGACAATATGAAGAACACTTTATCGGTTACTCCACTCGAGAGCCCTCAGTAGCGTGAGTAGAAATCTGTGGTTTGGCTACAGCTCATGTGCTCCGATTGATAATACTTTCGGTGTATTGACTGCACATGCACTCTGTATACTGCTGAGTATTGGCACTATTGGCAACAAAGCATCAATTGATCTAGATTTTAAGGGGTAGATGCAGAAAGATGGTTCTAGCAAAGTCTGCAAAGATGCCAAAACATCCTTCATGGTGCGATATAAGGAAGGGGAGTCCCATTTGCAGTCACATGCAGTCACATTTAGACCTTAATATGTAGATAGGCCACGTAATGGAATGTCTTTTCACAATGAGAAGGCATCAGAGAATGTGGAGGAAACGCACATGGTAAGGGGAAGAAGATGCACAACCCTGGGAGGAGTCCACTGCGCTACTCTGGCACCTTTATAGCATATTTTTACTTAATCCATACAAATAAAAAAAAAAGGTTTTATCAATAATATCTTTGTTTCATACATTGGAGGACCTGAAACAGTCTCAGAAAATTGTCTTTCAGTCTGTATGTTTGTCTGTGTTGTATTTATGTTTGCAAGTCTATCCAGTCCGAGTTTGTCACAGTATCACGCAAACCTGGCTAAACAGAATCCAACGAGCCATGTCCAGTCCTTAGGTGTTCACCTGAAGTATAACCTGTGCCATAAATGAAATCAAATAGTTCAATAGAAGGGAAGTTATGAGTAGTTATGTGGCAGATTATATAAACCGCTTTGATAGCGTACTGCACAATCGTTAAACTGTGGGCGCGTCTTAAATCGGCCGCTGGACAGAATTTAATTAAACTTAGGCATCTGTTCATATTTTCATCGCTGAAATAACAGCGCTGAAGTGGTATGAGTGAATTTTAACGCGCCGGAGTTACGCCAAAACGTCATCTTTATCCGATCTACTTTTTCCATTTCTCATCTGTGATTCACTCTCCGATTACCGAACAGGGAGTGTATTTGTCTGACCACCAAAGAAGTACAACTTAGTGTAAACAAGGTGTCAGATACTCAACCTTACAGAATGTTATTTCTGTCTATTAATAAGTTAGACAGAGAGTTATGCTGTACAGAAAGACACAGACATGTACGTGGACTTTTCACTTCAATAACAGTGTACTTGTGTACTTACGCTAGTATTTAATAATTTAATATGAGACACTATGTCTTTACTCATTTTATTCAATCAAAACACCCGTACGTGTATTAGCAAAGAACCAAGGACGTCGGATTCGCTCACCTCATCAAACAGATCCAGACGTGCCTCTTGGCTCTCACCTCACTAATGAAATTCATCTCATGAGCGCCGAATCTCGCATGTTTGCTCTGAGAAAGCACGAGCGCCTCAAGACAAACATATTTAACACTGTGTGTTGTCACACAGATCTTTGCTCGCTTTCCCTCATCAAACCACACTCTTCTCATATCAAGAGGCCAGCGGTGTTGTTGCCCTGGAAACCGGTTACGTGACGGTGTTGCCTCATGACTGTTTTTCTTTTCTTTCTTTTTTTTGAGATGGTCAGACTGAAATTCATGTGGAGAAAGCAGACTGCTCCTTTAGAGCGCTGAGAGAAAAGAGAACGAGGGAATAGCGACGGAGGAGGCCTGAAGAGGGCTGTGAGGGTTTAACGAGCAATCGGGGAGATAAGAAACAGACGCCGAGAGACTCTGAGAACTCGAAGCGCTGCTGTCTCAGATTTTAGAGCTTTACTTCGGTTTGTTTCCACTATTTTTTCTCCAACTGCAACTAAATGATGTCTACATGGACAAAATATATCGCAGGTGGTCCTGTATACCTGCCGGTGTAGTCTCAGGCAGGCTCCGTAAAAGAGGTGTGGCCAATCCACCTGGATGCTCTTGTAAAGAAGACGTGGTCTCTGGTGTTGTTAGTCTAGAAAAGTGTAGCCTACAGTATGCATCTGTTCATTGACGTTAGAAGGTTGTAACTCATGCACTTGGGAATTCTAGTTATGGGGGTGTGGCTAATGCATCTCAAAATTCTATTGAAGCGGACGTGCATTTAGAAATCTTAGTTAAGGGGGTGTGGCTTATGTGTGTCAAAATTCTACTGAAGGAGACATGCATATGGGAATCCTAGTCAACGGGGTGTGGCTCATGCGTCTATCGATCTAATTAGTCAGTGAGGCATGGCTTATGTGTTAGTAAATTATAGTTAAGAAGGTGTGGCCTGTGCTTCTGCAAAAATACTTGAGGAGATGTGGCATAATTATATTTAAATCCTAGTCTAGGTGTTCTGGCTTATGCGTCCATCAATTGTAGGTAAGAAGGCGTGGCCTGTACGACTGGAAGTCCTAGTTAAGGAGGCGTGGCCTATGCATATCTAAATTTTAGTTATGGAGGTGTGCCTTATGCATCAGTAAAATCTGTGCTTCTAGTTATGGAGGGATAAAAGATAAGATGTGGCTTTTGCATATCAAAATGTGGAAATTGCATGTGGATGTTTTTTTTTCTCCAGTAAATTGTAGTTTAGGAGGTGTGGCTTTATGCCTCAATAACTTAGTTTAGGAGGTGTGGCTTATGCACCTATAAAACGTGGTTATGGAGGTGTGGCTTATGCCTCATAAATTGTAGTTTAGGAGGTGTGGCTTATGTACCAGTAAATTGTGGGCAAGTGTGGCTTGTTTATATTTAAATACTAATGAAGGTGGCTTTCTACATAAGGAGGTGTGGCCTGTGTATCTCCAAACAATAAATCACTCAACCACATCCATGTTCAACCAGCTACAACTGAAAATTTTCTAAAATGTTTTTTTATATATTCTTAAATTAAATGACTCATTATACCACCTCAGACAAAAACACACCATTTTGAGCCGTTTTGCTGCTCAACCAAAGGGCTTCATTATTTTAACTTGAACACGGTCATGTGACTAGACGCTCACCAAGGCCTAGGATGAGCAGCAGTGAAAGGAATTAGATTGCAGTTCCCTTTGGAAGGATTAATCACTCTTCTGATTCAAAGAAAACGGCGGCTGTTTAAATTGGCTTAACAGTAAATTGAAATAAAAGCTTTTGTTCACCAATACGGTAAAAAAAAAAAAGAAAGAAAGAAAGAAAACACCCCTTCCCCCACCCCCGTACTCTGTGCCTGTCAATCTTAGAGAAGGAGGCGTGTCCTCTGTGTCTGTCAGTCTTCGAGAAGGAGGCGTGTCCTCTGTATCTGTCAATCTTAGAGAAGGAGGCATGTCCTCTGTGTCTCTCAGGCTTGGGGAAGGATGTGCTCTACTCCGCGCTGCCTCTGTTTTGTTTGTTGCCTTCCCAGCCATAACATTCCTCCTCAGGGTGTTGCCGTATGTGAAATTTTCGAATTTCCTGGCGTTTATGTGAATCATGTTTGGCACCACGTCTGTGAAAAGAAAGTCACGCACAATGGAGAAGAGGTGGTGGTGGAGGGGGAGGAGGAGTAGAAGGAGGAGAAGGTAGACGTCGCCAGCTGTGTTTGTTTGCACACAGTAGTTGGCATGCAAAAGGATACAGACAGCTCCCTGACATGATGAAGTGGCCTCCCTCACTGCTGCTCATCCTCTATTGCTTGCTGTGCATCTGCTCCTTAGAGACCAGAATCAGCATCGCAGAGGAGATGATCGTGATCACACATGCACTTCGGGGCTTAGGACAGAGAGCGAGAAGAAATTAGAATGAGAGAGAGAGAGAGAGAGAGTGGAGAAATTAGAATGAGAGAAAATGAGAGGAAAGAACGAGTAACAGGTGGAGGCAAATAAAGGGGGAAAACACTGATGATGAACAAAACTCGTTTTTTGTTCACATGCACTTCACTAACACTTCTGCCTTTTCAAGGTAAGGTGGGAGGGGCTTATCTAGGGTTAAGGTTACGTATAATTTATACTGATCAATTACAAGATAGGATAGGATCAGTCTGGACTCTTCAGGTCACATGGCCTTTCTCCATCGCTCCAAAGTCCAGTTTTTATGATCCCTAACAAACTGAAGCCTTTTTTCTGATGAGTCTCACAAACAAGTGGTTTTCTTATGAACACGCATCTGTTTAGTCCCGATTCTGTGAGTTCTCATCACATTGTGTGTGTGTGTGTGTGTGCGTGTGTGTGTGTGTGTGTGTGTGTGTGCGTGTGTGTGTGTGAACTTTCACTATTAAACATGGCTCTGGTTTTTACTGTAAATTTTTTACCCTGCAACTTCAAGTGATCTCCATTCATGATTTTCTTGTTTGTTTGTTTGTTTTTTTCCGACCACATTTATTCCACAAGGTTGCTGGTTCTCTAGTTCTTGTTTTCTTTGCTAGATAAAGCCCAGTAATTTGACCCTTCTGAAATGGCAACTTTTTTGTCCAGCCAGTCTATACTACACAGCAGGTGACAACTACAAACACATACCTGCTGTGTCACTCTATAATTCTGTCCCGCTACATGGAGGTTAAATCCTGATGCTGTGCACTTGATGTTTAGTTGATTGAATGACCCTGCTTGCACAATCTCAGAATCTCAGGTTTTCAAAAAACAAAAAGTGGGAAAAAACTATTTTTAAGAAAAGATTGCAAAGGATACATGGCTAGAGCAAGAAACTAAAACAAAAGAGAAAAGAGAGCGAGGGAAGAATGAAAGAATTCAATCATCTAATTCAGATTAATTAGATTTGTAAATGCATGGCATTAGTACTTTATCCCTAATTTCCAAGCTGGAGGCGACGGTGGCGATGTTAAACTCTCTGAGGAAAAACATTTGTTACGTTATACAAGGTACCAACAAACTGCTCAGCACCTTTTAATCGAAGTATGAGTAGTAGACAATAAAACACTAGCAGTTTGCTCAGGTACTGTGACGCAAGACCTTCAGAGGTTTGTACTGTAGG
Source organism: Clarias batrachus (assembly GCA_003987875.1). Classification (NCBI taxonomy): domain Eukaryota; kingdom Metazoa; phylum Chordata; class Actinopteri; order Siluriformes; family Clariidae; genus Clarias; species Clarias batrachus. The sequence continues at coordinate 134,312 of QMIH01001437.1, forward strand.
TCAAGAGTAATATTTCTGTAGTGTGGATAACATGGGGTGATGTGTGAAATAATACTGAACTTATTTATGCACCCAGTACAACATCCAGACAGTAAGGTGTTACAGTAGTCAAACCCAGGGGTAACTATAGCATGGACTAGTTTCTGTGCATTATACAGTATAGTGACATTAGTATTTATTATATTGGCAACATCACTGAAGTGAAGGAATACTAGCCAATAATATTATGTACTGTACATGAGAGTCAGATTAAAGACTGGAAGCAATCGTCACACCAAGGTCTTTTACTGCTGCTCATAATGAAACAGAAATACCATTCAGAGTTAAAGGTAGAAGAATGCTTACTGGAATATTATCCAACACACACACACACACACACACACACACTAGGACCTGACTAGACTAATTTAATATTAAATATAATTAAGCTTTAAAACAAACTTTAAAGGGAAAAAAGCAGAGGAAATAACTTTAGTGTATCCATATAAATGCTTATAGATGTCTGTCTAAAATCTGTATGCTGTCTTTATAGTGATTGTGGCTGGAATGATAAGTTGGAAGTTTATTTTTTATTATTATTATGATGATGATTATCTCTAACAGACAGCAGTGCGAGTATCGTGGCCCGGCGTTGGGGCTTCAGTCGGGCCGATCAGGAGCTCTACCAGCTGGCTGTGGTGGTGTGGGATGGAGGAGAACCAGCCCTGAGCAGCACCACCACCCTCACGCTGCGTGTGTGTCCATGTCAACGCGGCCTCCGGACGCCGACATGCCGACCCCAGGCCTTCTTCTCCTCCGCGGGCCTGAGCACCGGCGCTCTCATCGCCATCCTGCTCTGCGTCCTCATCCTGCTGGGTAACACAGAGTCTTATCATACAGTCTAGCTCATAATAAAGACATAACAAACAAAGCTAATATTTCCATTATCAAAGGGATTATTATGTAGTTATTTAAGAGTTGCAATTAAACCTTCAGTTTTGCTTTTAAGCTGGTTAATACAGTACAGTAAGTTACAGTCACACCACCAGTGGATAATAATAATAGCAGATAATCCGTTCCAGCTGCTCCAAAATATTACCAATTTCCAACACTATAATCATATTTTTGTATATAAAAAAAATCAAAAAATTTAAATAAAGTAAAATATGAAATAAATAGGCATTAAACCTCACTTAACCTTTATTTATGATGATTCCTCTCGGCACCGGCTGCGTTAAAAACCAAACTGAAAGCGGCTCCCTTTTCTCTATTATTAACTCCTTTAATACAGATCTTTAACAATTTTATTATTAGCAAATTTATTTATTCTTGAATAACTTTTACATTAAAACCCTTAAAACCCAAGCGGCACAGATACATGCCGGCAGCTAAGCATACTGTAGGTCAATGACTGTTAAATATATAGAAGTGCTTATATAAAAGCCTTTCTGGTGTGTTAACGGGGCGCCTTCAGACTTCAGACTGTGTTTTGGGGTTTTTCAGTTGGATGTGTCAGCTAGAACAAAAGTTATCATTACTTTTAGAACGAGTAAATTTTACCACCACCAGAAAGGTGCAAAAAATGTAGAACTCTCAAAATGAGCATAATATTATTATTTATTATTATTTATTTATTGGTCATAGAAACCACCGAAAACAACCATAGAAACATGTGATTGTGTGTGTTTGTGCTATTTCTTTGCATTTGTGAGCCAGTTTCAAATTTTATTTAGTTGTGTTTGGAAAAGTTGGTTAAAATGAACTAAAATTCAGTTCATTATATTATATATTTTCTGCTGGAAAAAAAATGTCATGCTATACTGGACAATCCTGAACCCTGTATATGTTTATATAAAAAAAAGAAAATGGCTAAAATGCTCTGAGCCTTAAGTGTTACATTATCAAAAGGTCTTTGTTGCATGCTTTGAAAGTGTTTTGAGTCAAAATCTTAAATGGACATGAAGCTACAGTATGAGGGCTAGCAAACACTGCTAACAAATATTTATCTGTTAACGTGATTTCACGCACCTAATTTTATTTTTTATTCATGTAAGATTTATGGAGAGTGTTTTAAGAAAATTAAGTTTTAAGATGAATTAAAAGAAGAACAATTATTGCTTGTTGTGTCCACCGCACATCGATACACTTACCGGCCGATCCCGAACCGTGAGAGAGGGACAAACACACATGGACGCATGATGTGTCTCTGTTTGTTATCAGCAAAGAGAGCATATTTAAGATGTTGCCAGGTGACCTGTGTCACATATATGTCCCACTCACCAAGTCATTAACATGTCAGAGAGAGACCTGAGACAGACGGACGTCATTTGTATTTCCTAATCAGATAAAAGCTGTTTGTATGTATATCCGTCTGGACACGGGCAATAGAAAGTGTCACCATATAAGGAATGAGGAAGCGCAGTGGGGTTGTTTTTGAGAGGCATGGAAAGTTCATATTACAAAACCTTACAGTGCCACCTTAAATTTTAGCATGATTTTCATATGATTATCACTGAAATTGACAATAAATAAATAGTCAGACATTGGCATAGAATGATGTACACAAAATCTAATGGGAAAAAATGAAGTTAATACAATACCATGTGTCCGTGTGAAAATGTGCCCGCTGAAATGTGACCTCCAGTCCTTCTGGTCACTTATCAATATACTGTATAAAGTCCATTTAAAACCAGTACCCTAGAGCATGAGGTCTTTAACTAAGACTAATTTAAGACTACTTGTGCTTCTGGTGTAGATATTTAAGGTGGATGGATGGATGGATGGATGGATGGATGGATGGATGGATGGATGGATGGATGGATGGATGGATGGATAGATAGATAGATAGATAGATAGATAGATAGATAGATAGATAGATAGATAGATAGATAGATAGATAGAGCACAAACATCTGTCCATCCATCCATCCATCCTTAAGGGAAATTGTAACGTTATAGCAGCTAGTTCACAGTTTGTACAGCAACATACAATCAACAATGTAAGGAAGAATATTAAGGCCACGTTCAAATAAAAAAAAATTACAACGAGAAAAGGGTATTTCTGATAAACTGCACATTAGGGTGCATTAATGAGGCAAAAATGTTTCTATGAGTATGTACATTACTGTGCAAAAGTCTTGGTTTTCTGTATTATCTGTAGTACAAATTTTGTTATATAAGTTTATTATGTCTGCATTATTATGTACAAGACCATTCCCTACAAAGATACACTACAATTAATGAATAAATAACATTACAGAAGAATATTTGCATGCCTGTAAAGAAAGTGACAAACCAGTTTTCAGATGGGGAAAAAAAAAATCAATAATGTCGACTCCTGGGTTTTGGATGAAAATAGAAAGGAGCAAGTGCGACGAAGTTACCGAAAGAACTGATATTCTCCAGCATGCTCAGTAAAACCTAACAGGTGTTTTATTTAGAATACTGCACACATCTGTATCGAACACCACCGCTTATGGTCAAGCAAAGAGTTTCCACACTGAATATTGACCGTTTATTGTTTATTTTATTACTCAGTGCTTTTTATAGAAGTTTCTTTTAATGTGGAAATGTTTTCAAAAGCATCACTACATACTGTATGGCTTTTGTTTGGATGTTCCCAAGACTTTTGCACTGTACCGTAAATAAAACAGCTGTTAGGTTTTACTGAGTTCTTTTGGTGATGATTGTATACACTGTACAGGTGGCAATTTAAGTAACTGTAAAGTACATACGTTAAAATATTAATAAAACAGATAATTAAAGCACAAGATCATATCAGTGCAATGCCACAGGATGTGAAGGAGAGTTATTGTAAAGTCTAGTTGCGGTTGGCAGGGAAGACGTCCTGAACCATTCTCCGTCACAGCGCAGGAGCTGAAGTATTATCGTACTGAAAGTGCTCTGCAGTAGGGTGTGGAGGGGATATGAGGTGTTCTTCATGGCGGTTAACAGTTTGTGTAGCATCCTTCTCTCCACCACCAACACACTAGGGTAGTCCCCGATATTGTGCTAGCCTTCTTGATTAGTTCGCTGAGCTTGTTAATGTCGCTGCAACAACAAACTGATTGAAGATCAGATCAATATTTTGCTGCAGACATTAAAGGACCTGAGTTAATTACATGCCAGGAAAGATGATGCTCTAATGATATCTCGTTGTTATTTATGGCAGTGACAATAAAGTTGAGTTGAATTGAATTGAATTGAATTGAATTGAATTGGGTTTCCTCAAGAGGTATAGTTTCTTGTCCATGTGAACTCCGAGCTCTCCATCTCCTCACTCAGAATTTTTGGTGTAGTTCAGATCCAACCGAAGGTCCACAACCATCTCCTTGGTATTGAACACGATTCATCATGCATGCACAATTTCACTGTGTGTGTTTTCATGCTCATACTACATTAAGCACATGTTTATGTGAATGAGAAACGCGATGTTGTTTGTAGATTTCCAAGCCTTCGTGCATGCTTTGTTCTTTATCGACCCTTCCTTATGGGTCGTGCGTTCAGTCTTTCACTGCGGAGGATACATGTGCATGTCTGCATCCGGATCTCAGGTTAGAGGTGGATGTGAAACGAGTTACTCTGTAAATTATGGACATTCCTGGATATCTCGAAAAAATGCAGCCAAAATGTTCCTCCTCGTCTGCTGCTCCTTAACAATGCTGTCAGTTTTAGAAAACTGTTTGGTTAGATGTAAACAACATTTCCTACATTTCATTAGACACAGTAAAATCAATCATCGGCTGCTCCAATGGAACATGTGTATCTAAAATAAAAGAGAATTTGTTTAACGGCACCACATATTGTCAATTTGCTATGCAGCCTGCTTCCTTTCCAGTGCACTTTATTCCTGTTGGGGAACATTTTCTCCAAGCTTGTCATTAAAATTAAATGTTGCTGCAGTCTTGGCTGTTTTATCTGGAAAAGTAATGTAGTGAGGTTTAAACAGGAGTACAGTCATGCACAACACAGCAGACACGAGTCTGTACTAATCTTCCAGTCATGTCAGAAAATCAGTACTGGTTAAAGTGGGAACCCAAGTTAAACTTAACGCTGTGCAATTTGTGCCAACAGTTGGTTATTTCTCAAAAAGGATTTCATTATCTCTTATTTATTTTGATGACCGCAGTCTTTATATGATGTGGGCAAATGTAATCTCCTATGAGCATGCTGTGATTCAGGGTCAATTATTTTAGATCCATCGTATCAATGTAAATGAAATAAGCCATGATTATTTAATTTAATCATGGATTTTTCTTCTTAAAGATTTATTCATCTTAAAGCTTAATGTGGGCATTCTTCCTTAACCTAACAATTTAATACCCTGGCGTACAAATGTGGTGAAGACATACTGTAGCACGCTGGGTCCCAGGAATGTTAACAAGGACGGTAAGAAGAAGAAAAGGGAGCTGCTTTCAGTTTGGTTTTTAAAGCAGCCAGTGCCAAGAGGAATCATAAATTAGATTAGATTAGATTAGATTAGATTAGATTAGATTAGATTTGATTAGATTAGATTCAGCTTTGTCATTGCACATGTGGGTACAAGGCAACGAAATACAGTTAGCATCCAACAAGAAGTGCATTTTCACAGTGCAGAATAATTTGTATATATAAATAGTATATATTGACATAGATTAATTATAATGGTGCAAATGAGCAATGATTACAAGTGGTACAGTAAGGAGGTATTGTATACCATGATAAAGAGTTTTGCATATGTAAACATTATACAGTGAGGAAGGTAATATAATGAGTGCAAATGAGCAAATGAGTTAAAAGTGGGTGCAATAGGAAGGACTTGTATACGATGATAATTTGCATGTAAACAGTATATACAGTGGATTATACAGCTTTATGTACAAAGAGTGCGATACAGAAGGTTATATACACTGAGTGTATATAATTAAGTGAGGTTCAATGTCTATTTATTTCATATTTTGCTTAATTTACCTGCCGTTTATAAATGTTTTGATTGTTTTAATATACAAAAATATGATCATAGTGTTGGAAATGGTAACATTGGTAATATTTTTGGGTGGCTTGAATGGGTTTACAGTTAAGAACTCGCCTTCCGGAATGGATTAAATTCGTACGCTGTACATGACTGTAACCACATGGCACATTTACCTTTACATTTACATTTACTTACAAATATCACAAATATCCATATCCACTTTCATTTTTCTTTTTGTTAGCGCTGTTCACATCACACTGAAATCAACAATCCAGATTTTCAGCAAGTAGATTTTCAACTGCTAGAATAAGGTTTTGCTAGCACCTTGTTTTTGCCTTCTTCAGCAGTGTTTAAAACGTTGTTCATGTCAACTATAAATCAGCAGCATTTCTGAATAGTGTGTGATGTTCTTGTGCACAGTAACACCAATAGTTCTTTCCATAATAACATTAAATCAATTGAAACTTTGAGCTGGATGTTGTTTTTAAAGTACGACGCTCGTTCTTAGCCTCCGGTTAGCATTGCTTTTATCTTGTTCTCTGTTACTGTATATTATTAACGCCTGTTTTGTCTTTTTTTCATTCCTCCCAGCTATCGTGGTGCTGTTTATTACCCTGCGGAGCAAAAAAAGTAAAAAGGAGACGCTGATCATTTCCGAGGAAGACGTCAGGGAGAACGTGGTGACGTACGACGACGAAGGCGGAGGCGAGGAGGACACCGAGGCCTTCGACATGGCGGCGCTGCGGAACCCCGAAGCCGCGGCAGAGGCTCGTAAAAAACAGAAGAAGAGGAAGGAGGAGGCGCAGTGCGAGCTGTTCGCGGCCGTAGGGGTGGAAACGCTGAGTCCGTCGCTGTCCGTACCCGTCCAGGACATACAGGAAGCGATCCAGCTTAAGGTAGTGGAGGCGGATCAGGACACGAGCGGGCCGCCGTACGACTCACTGCAGACGTACGCGTACGAAGGTCAGGGCTCTCCGACCGGCTCCATCAGCTCCCTGGACCTTCCTGATCCTCCCTTTGAACCCAACACACCTGACCAGGACTCCTCGTGGCCTGACGATCGCTCGCTCGCAACACTTTTCCAGGAGAAGAAGAGCAGCCAGCACACGCTCTAGTGCCGCTCGGCGTGCGTTTAAAAACTCTGATATCGTGTCTCTTTTTTTTTTCTTTTTTTTCCCTTCTTCGGTGTTCAGATGATCCTGCACAGAAAAGCTGTTTTGCTGTTTTTACTTTTTTTTTTTTGGTCCAGATTTTTTGTGGGATTATTTTGATTCTTGTTTTTCTTTTTTTGGAGAAAAAGTGAGAAAATCCTAAACACAAGGACCAACAAAGGAAACTATTTTCCCTGGTGTATATTTTATATTGCTTAATAAAGTCCATGATTGCGGATAAATAAATAAAAATATATTTGTAGATTTGTTCTTTTTCAGCGAAGAAAAAAAAATCGAGTAAATCATATCACAGCAAAAAAAAAAGAAAGAATTCTATATTCTTGTATAACCTGCTTTCTATTCCTCAGGCACGCATCGCTGAAAGGTGGAGTTTTAACGCTTCCTGTACACTAATATGATAATATACTCAAATCTAAAAAAAAATATTTATATAAGGAAATATAGTTTCGGAGATGTTATTGTTTAATTTTATAGCTGATTACTTTGTTTGAATCATATTCATCTTGTGTCTTTCGTTCGATTAAATGCTTTCTAAAACATATAGTCCCACCTCCATGGGCTCCGTGGCTGGCCCTACAGTAGCAGCTCATTATCCTTAAACCTCGTGTTCCCTTTTCGAGCCACCGTTTGCTTTAGATAAAAATGGTTAAGTGTTGTAGATTGGAAGTGGGCGGAGTTTTAGTTTGAACTGCTCATTGTATTTTGTGATGAAAAAGGTCTTGCATTCTAAATCTTATACTGTACATGGTGAGGATTTGGGGCATCCTGTTGGCTGTCATCAAGAACTTCAAGATGCTTTCAAGATGCTGCATACGGAATTCGCATTTCTGGTGGAATTTAGAGTTTGAAATGGAGTGCGATCCCATTCAGTGTCCCATTTCTCTTCATACTGTACTATACTCACTTTAATTCACCTCACGATGTGTTTTTCATGCTCAGGTCAAAGGGCTTGCAATTTGAGATAAATCACCGTTGTCATAACGTAGGAAAATAACTTATTATAATTCCTGGGAACTGGAAGAATTCTAATTGGATTAGAGCAGCATTCTGTAGAAGGTAATTGGATTCAAATGCTTCACTGGGCACCTTTTATTACTTCCCCATGACTTATGAATCAAGTGTGAAAAGTCTGTGTTTGCAATCTCGTCCTGATCAATTCCTCAGTCTCGCAGCATGCACACCAACAACGGCGCTTTAATATCTGCTGTAGTAGTGCCGCCTTTGCCGCTGCTGATGATGAAGACGATGATGATGACTGCGGGTACGATCGTCTCTAGGCATGGCTTCATAAAGTGTTACACAATATGCCAAAGATAAGGACCGGATATAAGAAAGTAACCCAAGACAGACAGATAACACAAAACAAAGCAGAGTTGTTTCGCATTTGATACAATATAAAAACAATATTTTTTTAGCTAAACATTTATTTAAGTAAACAACTGTTGCTATGGTTACCCAGCATCGAACACCCTCTTTTTCCTTAATCCATTTCTCACAGCACGAATCCGGAGCGTTTAGTCTTTCTGTTTTGAAGGCGCTAGAATAATGTTGACATGCTAATTGTCAGTCCTGTTGTCATGGTAACAGTTTAATATTAATAGGTTATTATAATTGATTGTACAAAGGGCGTTCAAGTCAAAGCGTGACTTTTGATTAAGCAGAATTAACTTATCCCAGTGTTTCACCACCATCAATGTAGAAAGTTTTTTTCAGTACGCTGGAGCCATGATCGGACCGCCTGCCTGATTCACATCTGAAACAGCGGCCTCCCAGGAACTCCTTTAATGGCCTAAACATGTGGAAATAGTTTGGAGGACTGTATGGTGGCAATAACTCCCAAAGCTTGAAGTCTTCTGTAAATGTCATGGCTTTTACTCTTCAATTCACCAGAGATTTCATCACAATTCCCAGTTTGACTTGAACACCTCTGTAGAACTTCAATCAAAATATTGTATAATATAATATAATATAATATAATATAATATAATATAATATAATATAATATAATAACACTGAAACATACTAAAGTATTACCAGTTATTAGTTATTACATGAATTATTACTTGTATGAGGTTAATATCTAAAGGCATACTCAGTTCTTACTGCAGCACTTTTGTTACTTGGTATTTATTAAAACATGCTCTGTTATTACTCAGTTATTACAGAAATACCTTCTCAGTCCAACGTTCTCAGTAATTATTACATGGTTATTAAACAAAAAGATTATTTATTACTCTTCCATTAACAAATCATGCTCATTTAGTATTATTTAAAATTTTTACAGACAATACTGTCTAAACACTAAAACATTTTGTGATTCTTTTTTTTCTTTTCTTTTTTTCAGAATTAAATTTTCAATTTAAATTTTTTGCAAACCTGAGGATTAAACATGAGAGGCAAATGTTATTACATCATAAAAACAGAGTCAATTAGGTTCTAATCTACAAATCCAGGTCATGTGGGAATGATTTACTGAGTGGAAAAGGGAGGGGTTTGTAGAGATGGTGTGTCTGATTTGCATATTCACCTGAATCCTGAAGTCATTTAAAAGAAATTGTGCAACTAGGACATAAAAATATCATTAAAAAATAAGGTCTTTAAAAGACATTTTGGTGACTTTGAGACAGAATTTAACTTAAAAGAAAAAAAAAGTCTTTCTTTTCTCAATTATAGTTCTGAATAAATTGAAGACTATTTCCTAAAATTAGTGTCAGAAAAGTCAGAACCGTGACTGCAAAATTTCAGTAGATTGAAATCCTAATTGGCTGTTTAAGGAAGAAATAAGACTGAGAAGTCACAGCTCCTCATATTACCATAGCTGGATATAAACAGAGGCTCGTCCTGATGAATAATTCATGACGGTGTGATTGTTTAAGGCTGCGTTCTGAGGCCACGTTAAATCAAACCGCACGGCTGCTACTGCTCTCCAAGTGGATATGACGATGACGAGCGGAAAGAGCAAAGCTGGCCCTGAAACACAAGTTTCGAGTCCTCGCCCAGTATGTCTCACCTTAATCGGTATTCAAGAGGCGGACATTTAATTAGCAAATGTAATCATTATGATAATGAGAGCACGTCGGGTCTTCAGTTTCACCTCACGTAGTTCTGTTCGTTCCCCTCCGAGCGGCGAACCGTCTCGTGTGACGGCGATGATAACCCCTCATTACCGAGGGGACGTGAGCGAGATGAGTCCTTGGACTAAAAGTCAAAATACAGTCACATGATCAGAACAGTTTTGTTAGCCTGTTAGACAAAATGTCATGTCACAAGAAACACGCTTTTGAAAATGAAAAATGAAAAATAAGTGCTAATGCAACGGAACAGTCTGCGCGAGAAACCGACTAGCAGGATTTCAGGAGCAAAATAAAGATGTGATCAAAGATCTCAGTGTTAGGATTGTTACTCTACTATATATACATATACATTATTACTCTACTAGCGGTGTATTACTGGACCTAGCTTTAATCTGCTGTAATTTTAGCCATCGTGCTGGTTTTGTTACTAAACTTAACATTTTACATTGATACCTTTTACACTTAGCAAAATCTCACCTGATTTAAAGGTTTAATTAATGTATACCTAATACAAGGCTTTAGCTGCTAATCTGCATCTAGATTCATTTTCTATGCTGAATGATTTGGAAATTCTCTTGCCATGTATAAACTAGCGTAAATTTCTTTCACCATGCTGTAGGCAACATCGCAAGCCTCAAAGGGTTAATAATTAGCCTTTCATTTGTATGCAGCTGATGGCATGACTGGCTTAAGGGCTATTTTTCTTACTTGTGAAGTTTCCCATCAGCCACCACTTCAAAACAAGCAGGTAATATAAAATAGAAATAGAAGTTGTAATAATTTCTTAACAGCAGCATTTAGCATGTTAAACATGAGCATGTTATGCTACTGCGTTCAGGTCATTAAAACTATAAAAATCATTTGATTTGAATTTATAAGCAGATGCCTCTCTGACAGCTCTAACACTTAATCGCTGGTACTATAACTACAGTATATTCTAGAGTAACAATAATGCTAAAGTATTAGCATAAACTTGAGGATTAGCTCTTCTCCAGTGTGAAGCGCAGTTGTGATATTTTTAGAACAATGATGTGCATTATGAAAATCATGATCCTCTACATCATATGATTAGGGGAGTTTACTGAGTTCAGATCACCAGGCGTTGGTGACGGAGGTCCAATATTTATTCAGCACTGATGTACTTCATACATCACAACAAGGTTGCCAGATTGTTCCTGAGTAGAACATCATGAGTTCCTGAGTAGGACATGTCCAACATGTGATTTTGTAAAATCAGGACCAGGCAGGCTCAAAATGAAGAATGCCACATCCTGTTCCAAAGTCTGAAATTTTCCTGTGGCTCACCCAAACTTTCATTACAAATCTGATCAACATACTGTACATTGTGTACAAGAAAACGAGAAAAGGGGAATTATACTGCCTGAACAAAAAAAAAGTAATGCAAACACATTTACACACTTCATTTAGCTTTGATCGCACACACCACGTGTTGTCCAGTTCATGTGCGTAAATGATTCCTCATGCTCTCAGAACTGCTCTTTCACACTCTGAGTCCTGGAAACTGGCGTGTGCCATCAAGGAAGAAGAAACCCTCCACAGATGTGATGTGCTGGTGATTCAGTACATTCAGGTGGTCATGTGACTTCATTTTATTTCCACATAACGGTGCCGAGTCTCGACCTGAGCGACTGAAGCAACCCCAGATCATAACAGTCTCCAGAGGCTTGTACAGTGGACACTGTGCATGATGAGAGCATCGCTTCATGCGCTTCCCTTCTTACCCTGATACGCCCATCACTCTGGAATAGATCTGGACTCATCAGGCCACATGATCTTTTTTCATCGCTCCAAAGTCCAGTCTTTATTCTCCCTAACAAACTGAAGGCTTTTTTTCCTGCTGAGTCTCACAAACAAGTGGTTTTCTTATGGACACACAGCGGTTTAGTCCATCATGTGAGTTCTCATCACATTGTGTGTGTGTGTGTGTGTGTGTGTGTGTGTGTGTGTGTGTGTGTGTGTGTGTGTGTG
>QMIH01001438.1:0-16029 GCA_003987875.1 Clarias batrachus
GCTATTCTATAAGGGGATCAACTCAGGAATTTTATGACGTCTGGCAACCATTTATAAGCCATTTTGAAAATATAGATGCAGAGCAACTGGATCTGTAATAAAAGATTTTCTTTCTTAATCTCTGTTTCTAAAACTTCCTTCATTACATTTTCTGTTTGATGCGTAATTTATTTAATTTTCTATCTTTTTCGTCCTTTTTTTTCTTTCTGCTGACTGGCTGTTTTTTTTCTCTCTCTCTCTCTCTTTTTTTTCTGTAGTTTAGATTTTTGTTGTTGTTGTTTGATTGTTGTTGTTGTTTTTATTGTGGGGTGGAGGGAGCGGTATGGGTAGAAAAAAACTGTACAATGTATGTATGTATATGTAACCTGTTTATATTTCCAATAAAAAAGACTTTGATCAAAAAAAAGAAGAGGTGTTGCTAATTCTTCAGCACAGGTGCTCATCAATCATGGACAGATCTTCTCCTGACCAGCTGCTTTGGTGAGACGGAGTCTCGTCAGACTGTTTTTCATCTGATCAGCAGTAATGGTGAGGAGAGGGGGGTCCAAGGTGCAAGATGTGGAGGATAGAGACTGTAGTTGAGGAAGGGGGAAGTGAGAAGTGGAAGGGCAGTGGTAACAATAGGGGCAGGACTATCAAACTTGTTGAAGAACCTCTTTAACTCATTAGCCCTCACAATGTCACCATCATTTATTTTATTGACATACTTCTTGCAGTCTGTAATAGTTTTCATACCATCCCAGACCTCCATCAAATAGTTTTCCTGCAGTTTATTCTCCACCAGCATGGCTCCTTGGCCTGCCTCAGACTGGTTTTAAGTTCATGTTGAATGCACTTAAGCTCAACCCGGTCATCATCGTTAAAGGCCTTCTTGTTCATGTTAGGAAGACGTTTGACTTCACTGGTGATCCAGGGCTTGTTATTTGGGAAGCAGAGCACAATGATGTCCATGCAAAAATTCGAGTAGTCAGTCATGCATTGTGTGCTCCCATCAATGCCTTCTCCATGAGGCTCTTGCAGCACACTCCACTCCGTGCTCTTCAAACAGTCCCTAAGAATCTCTTCAGCCTCAGGAGACCATTGAATTTGTTGCCTGGCTCAAAACACGGGGCTTGTATGGAGTGTGTAAGTAGACCAAGTATGTGATCAGACTAAACATAGATTGTACTAAATGTTATTGAGTTCTACTTGAAATCTTACTCAACCCATATGGTATATTTAAATAATTGTACATCTTTAATATTTACTCGTAATATTTTTAAGTGTAAAACTGTTTCACCAAAAAAATTGAATAAATCACGATTTGATTTTAAGAATGTGTACATGTGTCATTTGAATAGAGCATGTTAATTTGAATTTGAAAGGAGAGCAGAATAAAAATATAAACAAAATGAATCAATCAATATACTTCTTATAGCCATCATTAATAGCCCAGGTTTACTTCATTCATTGCTCGTGAACATGAATGGTTCTGCTAGACTTCGCCGACCGATTCACTGGGGATGTATTGCAGACAAAAAGGGAGGTGAAACTAAGATGTATGTGGGGCATTCTACAGAAAAGGTGGAATTAGGTCATAAAACTCTCTAAAAACAAGTTCTTCCTTTCACACCCTGAACTTCTTTAGCAATAACATACTTTTAAATTAATGCATAATGCATTTCTTAATAAATTTAATAACTGGGATTACTTCTCTTAACACCAATGGCAATTTAGAGAAAAATCATAACATATTTACAAAATGACTTCCATGCGTAAGACCATATGGTTTTCAATTATGTCGAAATCAATTAATTATTATATGTAATAAATTGTTATGGCCATTTTTAACAGTTATAAATTATATCAATATAAATTGGATAACACCAACGACCGACTTAAAAGCTTTGTATAAAAATTGCTAAATAAATTATGGCATTTCTCCTCAAATTAAGAGAGACGTCTAATATAGCTTTTGCATTTGTTCAGTGTGCTTCACAACGTTTGACTCAGGAACTATTTAAAATTGTCTATCCGTCCAAAGCCTTTTTTAGGAAATACAAGGCAGACATTGATGTGAATTGTTCTTTTTGTCAGTCTGATGAAGAAAATGTTTTTCACCTGTTTTGGCAGTGTTCCTACACGGAGACTTTTTGGACACAAGTCTTAATATTTATTCAGTCTCATTTTGAGAGTGACTTTTCTTTCTGTTTCAAAGATGTTTTATTTGGATTTTATGGTTACTCAAAAGAGAAGAGTGGGAAATATTACATAATTAATTTGTGTTTACTAYTAGCTAAWTATCATATYCATAAACAAAAATTTACTGGCGCTAAACCTTTTTTCTCTGTATTTAGAAACGACCTAAACAGATATATAGAAACTCTTCAAGACTCTGTTAACCCTAAAGCGATGAAAACTGTTTCCCTGTATTCTTCCTTTGTGTCTTCTTAGTTTCCACTTTGTGATTGTTGTATTGTTTTATTATACCCTGGCTTTCTGTTTGTATATACAATTCTTTTTCTTCTTTTGTCTTCTTGTTTCTTATTAAAAATAAATAAATAAATAAAAAAATTGTCAAATGAATTTCAAAATAAAACACTTTTTGTGTGATGAGTTTGAGTTTGAGTTTATTTAKTAAAAGTCAATGTAAATACAACATACAAACATACATTATATATACRTAAAAATTTACTTGGATAACACAAGAAAGTGAAAACACTTATTTCCATTGTGGTCCAACACCAATGACATAGATTGGGGTGACGGATATTTATTTAATTATAAACAATTATTGTTCCATGTTTTTARTGTTTAACTTGTTTTTATCAGGTATTCATGTTATTGTGAATTAGACTTATTTCACGAAATGAATATCTCTACATGAAAAGTCTATGGCCCCACTTCCAAGTATGATCAAACTGACAGGACGTTTCCTTGAACTCGGGCTTTTTAAAAGATGCGACACTTAAATATTGAACGTCAACGTAAGAAAATGCATTGGATAATTGAATGTACGTACAATATTGCCTGTATGATTTTTTTCTGAATATGATTTTGGGTCTCAACTAAACTGTCGAATGACCCATTAGCGCCTACGGGGAGAGCCGCTCATTCCCCCTGCGGCTGTAGACCTGCCTGCCGGGAGTAGACCGTCATCTGACCAGCTGTCRCTCCGCGTCAGTGTGACGTCACCACGCCTCTCCTACTGCATCACAGAGTCTTCTGCTCGCGCAGAGCTCACTGCTTGTTTGCTGTCATTTGCAGGATTCAGGGACTATTGTGATTGAAACGTCAAACGTTGAATATAGTGAAGTAAAGTCAAGCGCAGCAGAGCGGAATAGCAGGAGTCTTGCTGCGACTGTTCCTGTACGGAGTTTACACTACGAGTCGCGGGGATATGGCCAGGCCAGAGCAGATCCTGCTTCTAGAGCCTCAGCATGATTTGAAATTCCGAGGTGAGTGACACGAGTGGAACTTGGCTCTAGACTAAAATGCGTTGGTATATGTTTGGACACAGGGCAAGCGGGAACGTAACTGCACATAAGGGGCTTTGTGACATGGTTTTCATGAGAGGCCTCAGGGATTTGTAACGTTGACTCGCACGCTAGGTAGGAAACGATGTCCTTCACTCCATCGACGGCGGTAGAACGAGGTTTGTCCGTTCATCTGAGCCGAGCGAGGCGAGCGATGCTAGCGTTAGCACTGACTTCACTGCAATGCTAGTTCGCTCGGTAATCTACCCGTGTCCACGATGGTGCCTGGTGGAAACGTTATCTAGGCCCACCGTGTTGTTTTTCCCCGTTAGACACTCGATTCTCCAAGGTCTCCATAAAAACGGTTCTTTATTTCTCCGAAGGAAACGCGCTGTTTATTCATAATCCTCATAATCCCTGTCACAAGGAGTTGAACGTCTCGTGCTGTGCTGTACCGCACGCGCTTCTGTCAATTCAATATATATATATATATATATATATATATATATATATATATATATATATATATATATATATATATATATATCAATATTAAAAAATTAACGGAAATATGGGCTTTAACATGTACACACGCTGGGGTGGTATGTGACAAAAATCAGTCACCAGATCCCCAGACTATTGTACCATTGGATAGAGCTTAAAATACCCTCAAAGTGACAGCAGCACATTTCTAATGATATTTTTAAAAAGAACTGTTCCAGCAGTTCACATGCAGCAGTACAGCAAGTTCAGACTCAGCAATGATGATTGTCTACGAGGTGAGTTAAACAAAAGTGTCATCAACGTCCAGAAATATAACCTGTATAAAAAATATAACTAATATATAAGAGAACTCATATTCCATGAAATTTAAAGGAAGTAAATACTGTGATGTCCTCTACAAGTGAATAATGTTAAAATGGTGATTGGCTGTTATTGGTTAATATGTTTTGTTTATTAGAATTCCTAATTAACATTCTGAAATTTGATTAACAGCACAGCATTTTTACCACTCTATGAATTAAATCTTCAGGACCATATTTATATTATATATATAAATATATATATATTCATATCTATACTTATTATATCTGTTTGAATTAAGCATATAAAACAGTGCTAAACAGCACCAAGTGTAACTTGAGTTAACATTAGTTAATTTGGTCGGGTCACAGATCATTTATCTCATTAAGTCATAAATTGCCTTGATGTTTTGCAGAATTAACGAAAAACACTTTCCCACAGAGTTTGATGTGTTTTTTTTTTGTTTTTTTGAGTAAAATGTACTTTGTCGAATCTAAAATTTGGAGCACTAAACAATGATGGGAGGTATTTGTGTTGATTCTAATAATTCATCAAATAAACCAGCAACAAACATCATCATAGATGTTCCTGCACTGCAGCCGATAGCAGGATTGAGCAGCCACCTGGAAATATCAAACAGGATCAATAAGATTATAATCGTTATCACCTACCTACACATGCATTTGAAATCTGACCTGTTTGAATTAATAAAAAAAAAAAACCTGGGTAGAATACAAATATTATACATTGGATGTGGATTGCTTTCTTACTTGTCACCTAAAAGTGTCTTTGTTTTGCCTCGTCACCTTCGAAACACAGTCGATCCATAGCTGCATGGATGAGCTGTCAAGTCATGACAATTTTCAGTTTTAATTAAACTGCAAAACCCACCAACAATTGATTTTATGTACTGGTTAAATTTTGCGACACTGTCCAAGCTTTTTTAAAAGATCATCTCAACACTTCAAATGAAATCTGTGTAATACTCAGAATTTTTTGAATGAATATATATTTATAAATAACTAAATACCATACAATTCATTTAGATCCATAAATATTTTAACTACTGCTGTTTTAGCTGTCTACCACAGTTAGTGGAGTTTGAGTTTAGTGTCTAGGCTTGATTTCAACTGTGGCATTGAAGCTAAAATCTATTGCTGTTAAAACTTTATGTATTTAACGAGGGGTCAATACCAGTGAAGTAAGCAATCATAGGCAGAAAAATCTAAGCAACTCCAGACAACACATTAAATGTGGTCAAAGCATCTATTTGGTACATTTCTTTAAAAAAAAAAAAAAAAGATCTGTGCAATTATTTTTATTCACAGAAGGCTGCAGTATAACACAGGTCATTTATGGTTTGCCTGAAGTTTATTTAGAATTTATTGAGTCAATTATTATTATTTTTTTAATCCTTTTGAGCTGAAAATATTGGCAAACATCCTCTTAATGAGATAATTTTGACGTTGGTTTGGTGTTGGCCTAGATGAATATATTTGAATACAATGAAGCATTTAATAGTTAAGTATTGCAGTTTAAATGGCAGTTGTAATTTGTGTCAAAATAATCGCAATGTGATTTTATTTTATAAATGTATTTATTTTATCAATTCATGCTGCCCTGCTAGAAGGTAAAGTAGATAAATAATAGCTTTGTCAGCATCCACCAGTGAACTTATATAAGCAATTGGTGCTCCTCATCAAATTGGAAAGCAGTAAATCTCCAAATAATTTACACTGCTGGTCTCGATGCCCAGTCTGATTTGTTGCCTATATCTGATTTTTCTGATCATCCGTTTACACGTACTTACACGCATACTTAAAGGGACTCAACAGCTCGATTCTACGTGTGTTGTGCTCCTCTGCTCGCTCAACATGTTCTCCGCGCGCTCGACTCTGTCCATTGTTACAAAACTGCCACAAAAGCAGCCAATCACAGATTTCCACACACCGCTTCTGATTGGCTGTTCCTTCTCTATCTGTACGGTGCTTTTAAAGTTGTATTTATTCATAAATATTATAAACAAATATTATAGTATTTATTTTTTATTCAATGACGTATTAGTATATACCTGTTTCGTCCATTGTGTGTTTTTATTTAAYTATCTAGTTATCCATATAGCTCATCCTTAGACTACATCAACTAAAATTCAAATCGCACAACTCGGTCTCTTAACTTATAAACCTTTATTTTGAACGCTTCCGTTATGCGGTCGATATTGCCAGCTGATAGAGAAGGAACAGCCAATCAGAAGCCGTGTGTGGAAGTCTGTGATTGGCTGGTTTTGTGGCCGTTTTGTAAGACTGGACGAAGTCGAGCGCGTGCGGGCAGAGTCGAGCTGTTGAGCGTGCAGTGGAGACACTGCACGCGCATAGAGTGCTTTTGTCGAACTGCGCGCTCAGAATTGTGGCAGGGATATAACGCCCCGTCTGTTTGAGATGTGCAGCATCTCGGTGTGCCTGATTACGTCATTAAACCTCGAAGAAGTCGCAGTTTTAATGACGTACAGAACACAATGCCTCAGAGAATCCGATCTGTCTGTTTACACGACAATCACATTAGCACATATCTGATTTATTTCCACATATGAAGAAGGCCTGAAACCGATCTCGAAATATCGGAATGCATGCGTTTTTTTTCCTGTTTACATGGACATAGGAAATATCTGATATGTGTCACACATGAGCAAGAAATCGGAATTGGGTCACATTTTACTGACAGTGTAAACGTAGCTTTAGGGAACCCATGGTTGTTGAGTATCCACTAGTGTGAGCACAAGGTTTGAAGAGTCAAAGTATTTGTAAAGCTTTGAAATTGACATTTACTAATGAGAGCTGTTGCCATGCATCAGATCCAACGAGCTGATTAAGGTCTGAAACCTTGTAAAAAGAATCTGAGACGATGGAACTCTTAGGATGCTCAAACCTTTGCACAGTGCCATAATAATGTTTTTATTTTTGTTCAATTTATGGCATAAGAAGTAACTATGCATCAGCATTTGGTGAAAATATTGTGGATTTTTTCCATTTCTAAGAGAGACTGTGTTACACTGCGGTCTTTTCAATTTAGAAAAAAATCACCAAAATGTGTTATTTATCAAGGGGTGCCTAAAATAGACCCTGTAATCGGTATCAGACGATACAGCTTCTAGTGATCGGAGATTGGTGATCGGCCCCAAAAATCCTGATCGGAGCCCCACTACTCATTTACATAATTTTCTTTTGATTCTGTTAAGCTGCTTTGCGACAATGACCGATCACTATACAAATAAAATTGTATTTACTATCGTGAATGATGTATGGCTTTTATAGACAGGTAGCAAGAAGAAAAATCTATTCTTTCCAAAAGGAATATGCTAGCACAAAAAATTCTGGAACAAGGTCCTTGAGACCATGGTGGAGATGTTTAATTATTCACATGCCTTGTTTGGTGAAAACCAAATACACCACAAACACTGCGTTCAAGGTGGCATGGCAGTGATGTGGTGGTGATTTGGGTTTGCAACCACAGAATCTGAGACACATGCAGTCTTTGTGTGTACAGTGGGCACTACTAGTGGATATGATAGAATGCATGCTAATGCTAACCCTCCTTTCTCAAGCCCAGCACTCTAAAATAGGATGAAATTGGTTAAACATGTGACCCTTTTTTAAATGCTTCAAAATCGAATATTTACGGTCATTATCAAATTATAGTCTTTTTTTCTTTTCAATTAACCTCACTAACGGGTCTTTCATAAGGCCAAACCACTGTTTAATTCTGTGTTTTCATGCATTGTGATTGTGGAAATATGACTTGCACTGTTAAACAAAAAGGGCAAAGAGTCAGATACAACCTCAGAAGAACAACATGTAACCTTTTTCACTGTGCCATCAAGCAAAGAATAATTACACACACAATTCAATAGCTTGTAGAGCTACTTTCAAGAGCATTAACTTGGTCATATTGGAAATGATTACTTAATCAATCTGTCACATCTTTGGGCAATAATTATTTACAACATTGATTCAGTTTATTGTTTTTTTTTTATTATTATTATTTATTTGCTTGTGCAAGGCTGTCTAAAGGTCTTGCCATAGCATTTCAATTGGGTTGAGGTCTGGACTTTGACTTGGCCAATTTCAAAATCTTGCTTCTTTTACTGGTGTTCTTCGAATCATTGTCCTGTTGCATGACCTAATTCCCATCAAGTTTCAGCTGTCAGACAGATGGCCTCACATTTGCCTCTAGATGCGAAGAATTGAAGCGCGAACACGCCCAGAGAATCCCTTCCAGATGAAACAGCTGAACAGCTTCAACGCTTAGGTCGACGAGCAGAACGACATGACTGTGAGGAAGACCGTCCCTCCTCCCATCAACCAGGTGGTCTGTCTCACCACTGCTGATGTGAGGAAAACTCGACGCAGAGTCTACCCACATAAAGCTGCTGGACAAGACAATATCCCTGTCAGCGCGCTCAGAGATTCTGCAAAACAGCTGGCAGATGTTCTTATCGACCTTTTCAGTATCTTTCTGAGCAGAGCCTTTCTCCTGTGCTTCAAGACCACCATCATTGTCCCCATGCCGAACAAAGTCTGGTATCCTGGTTCAATGATTATTGTCTTGTTGCACTCATATCTATCATCATGTCATGAGCTACAATAAGACTGCCCCCCCCCTCACTGGACCTGCTGCAGTTTTCGTATCATCCTAACCGTTCCATAGATGGCGCCATCTCCACAACTCTCCATCTGGCCCTCACACACCTAGACAACAAGGACACCTATGTTTGTATGATGCTCGTAGTTTTCAGCTCAGCATTCAATACCATCATCCCACAATACCTGATCCTGAACCTGTTGGCGCTGAACATCCCCCCGACCCCCTTTGTAACTGATCCTGGACTTTCTGACCCAAAGGCACCTCCAGTACCATCACACTGAGCACTAGGGCCCCCAGGGCTGTGTGCTCAGTCCAATGCTCTTCACACTGCTGACTCATCGCTATGTAGTGACACACAGCTCCAATCACATCATCAAGACCATGGTGGGTCTCATCAACAAGAACGACGAGTCCGTATACATAGAGGAAGTAGAGAGGCTAACGGTTTGTTTGTTGACGTTAGGAGGACATGGAGTGGCCACTCTCCACTGAACATCCACGGCTCATCTGTGAAGATCCAGAGCACCAAATTCCTTGGTCTTCACCTGTGGAGAATCTCACTTGGTCCCTCGACACCAGCTCTTTGAACAAAAAAGCCCAGCAGCAAGTGAGGACAGCCACACGCTGTGTCTGCAAAGCCGCCCACTGAAAGTTGTAACAGCTTCTTCCCACCTGCCGACAGTCTCTTCAGCAAAAGGGACTAGACACACACAAGGACACACACGGACACAAATTCATGTGTAGCAACAATGGCTTCTCTAAGACCAGGTCTTATTTCTTTCCCTCTTGGCATTGTGTTAATACTGTAAAAAAGTGTTATGTTTGTGACAGTGCAGTAAAAATATATGTTCACTAAAATCAATGAATCATTGTAATAACCTTAATATTGATCAAAATAGTTGTGATAATCATTGTGGTGATCATCAGTGTATAATACTGTTAGTGGTAAGGGGAATTAAGAAATTGCTAGGTGTTTGTCTTTGGGCAGTTAATTTTTAAATGGCCTCTTTTAACCCTTGTTAATTTCCATGTCTATGTACATTTTATGGCCAAAAGTGTGTGTATGTGGACTCCTGACCACAAACGTTAATGCATTTTATTGAGCTTTTATGTGATAGACCAACACAAAGTGGCACATAATTGTGAAGTGTAAGGAAAATTATAAATTATTTAAAAAAAAAAAGATAAATAAAAATCTGAAGACTGGCTCATGCATTTGTATTCTCTGATACCCCTATTGACAAATCAAGTGGAACCAATTGCCTTCAGAATCACCTAATTAGTAATGATTCAGAATTAGGGACCTAATTAGAGTCTACCTGTGTGTCATTTAATCTCGGTATAAAGACAGCATTAGTGAGCAAACAGCATCATGAAGCTCAAGGAATACACCAGACTGGTCACCGATAAAGTCAGAATCCTGCCTAAATGTAACAATACCGCAGCGCCGCGAACCTTCGGTTGGTCTGGCGTAGCTGGCGAGCAGAGCCATTCGTGAACGGGCTGGGGTGCAGCCAGACGAGCGAACCTGGTGAAGCTGTTGCTAAATGACTCGTAAACAACCTGATTCTGTGTCGGGGTGTCGTGAGTGGCAGAGCAGCTCCATCGCTGCGATCTCTTGAAGTCATCCCTCGATCCAATATTTTGTCTGGGAGCTGAGGATAGGCGGGGGCCCTCCTGGACCTCCCCCGTGTGTCTCAGGGGGTTGAACGGGGAGGGGGGGGGATATGAGAAAAACGACCAAGTCCCTACTTATACCAGGGGTCCGGGTGAATAAAAACAAAAAATGCCAAAGTCCCCAGTTATACCAGCAACCTGGGCGGAAAAACGATTATTGCTTTGGATGAGACGTGAAAAAAAAACTTGTACAGTATCCCAAGACATATTAGATACATTTAGAAGATTTTAATACTTTGGAGCCTGTAAGAAATGTGTATTACTGCTTGGGACAAATCGTATAATAAATCGATAATCTACCTATTGATTTACTCTACTGTGTAGGTCATGAATGATGTTTCACACCAGTCCTATGATTATATAAATTAAACTATACTGTACTATACTGTGTTATGCTTAACATGTCATTTGAAAAAAAAAATATAGTAACTAAACTAAACTAAACAGTGTTGCTAAACTTTGTTATAGTGACCTTGTTTAGCTTTCACAAAAGAGTCTAATTGCCCTGTCTGTGTTTTTAGGTCCATTTACAGATGTGGTGACTACAACCCTAATGCTTGCAAACCCAACAGATAGAAATGTGTGCTTTAAAGTGAAGACAACTGCGCCACGTCGCTACTGTGTGCGTCCAAACAGTGGAGTGATTGAAGCTGGGACCTCAGTTAACATCTCTGGTAAAATAAAGTACTCTGTCTGTCTGTCTTTAACAATTTATCCAACTATGTTTAGTTTGGTTGTGGTCGAGCCTGCATCTAAAACACTCCAAGCTATCTTGGATCACTCTAGAACAAGCTGAACTTGGACCACTTCGGGAGGTAGTCTTAGGGCGTTTTCACACTGCGGTCCCGGATCCGATTCCGAGTACACTTGGCCCCGGGACCAGCTGATTTTTGTCTGTGAGAATGTAATCGTTCCGCGCTCGGGAACGAATCCCTGGACCGATTGCAGAGGTGGTTTCTGGAACGATTCACACCTTCCTGAGAACGGAAGGCGGGACATAAGTACGCGCTCGTGCTCAAAAAGAGGAAGTGACGTAATTCCAGTTCGACTCCGTGCACAGACAAACGTGGCTACTGAAGAGTCTTTGTGAAGTAATGCCGAAGTATAGCATTTGCTAGAAATTTGGGGAGGGGGAGGGGGAGAAATCGTGCTCGGGTACAGAACGGAACGGATCGTCACCAGTGTGAAAACGCCCTGAGTTTGGTTTGCTTTAAGTCTGTCACTCTTTGCTTAACCTGTATAATATGAACACAAAGTATTTCAGGTTCACGTCGCCCTACTATTTTAGTGTTCTAGGCTTGCCACAGATATCACGCGCTATTGCAACGGGATACTCAAAAATACAGTGGTGTGAAAGTGATTCTTACCTTACTGATTACTTTCTCTTTTTTCATGTTTGTCACACTTTAGTGTTTCAGATCATCAGACAAATATAAATATTAGTCAGAGATAACAAGTAAACATCATGCAGTTTTTCACATCAGGTTTTTATTTATTGTTAAAACATAGCTTAACTCATTCATCACACTTGAGTTAAATTTCTCTAGCCACAACCTGGCCTGATCACACACCTGTTCACAATCAAGAAATGACTTAAATGGGACCAGCTAGACATGATGTTGCTATCCAGAGGAATTCAAAAACAAATGAGAGAGAAAATAATTGAGATCTATCAGTCTGCAAAAGCCATTGCTAAAGCTTTGGGACTGCAGCAAACCACAGTGAGAGCTATTATTTACAAATGGCAAAAACATGGAACAGTGGAGACCCTTCCCAGGAATGTGCCAGACGACCATAATTTTACTCCAAGAGCACAGCTCATCCAAGAGGTCACAAAAGACCCCACAACAACATCCAAAGAACTGCAGGCCTCACTTGCCTCAGTTAAGTTGAGTGTTCATGACACCGCCATAAGAAAGAGACTGGGCAAAAATGGTTTGCATGGCAGAGTTCCAAGACAAAAAAAACACACTGCTGAGCAAAAAGAACATAAAGGCTCATCTCAGTTGAAAACATCTTGATGTTTGAAGACTTTTGGGAAAATACTCTGTGGACTGGCGAGGAAAAGGTTTAACTTTTTGGAAGGTGTGTGTCCCATTATGAGTGGCGTAAAACATCGCATTTCAGAAAAAGTACATCATACCAACAGTAAAATAACATGCGTTATCTTTGACTAATATTTACATTTGTTTGATGATCTGAAACATTAGTGTGACAAACGTGCAAAAAAAATCTGTAAGGGGGCACTTTTTCACACCACTGTATGTCAACCCATTTGCCAGCCCTATAATAAAATTTGAGTGAGCAGTGGAGCTTTGTTTTTGTTTTTTTTGTTGTTTTTTTTCCCGATTTTCTCCCTAATTTAGTCGTGTCCAATTCCTCCCCGTCACTAGGGGGCGCTCCCACATTAAGGCTACTACTAACACTCACCCGGGAGGGCCGAAGACTATCACGTGTTTTCCTCCGAACCACGTGACGCCAGCCGACCGCATCTTTTCGAACCACTCGCTCATGCACCGTTGGGGGCGGCGTAACACACTCGGAGGACAGCGCTATCCGCGCCCTCCGTTGCGCGAGCTCACAGACGCCCCTGACTGGCTGTAGAGCCGTGATTAATGTGGGAGCACTAAGTACCTCTCATCCCTCCCCTCTGAGAGAGCTCGGCCAATCAGCTCTCTCTAGACCTCCGGCTGCGAGAGGTTACAGCACCACCCGGGATTCGAACTAGCGATCTCCGGATGATAGGGCGAGCGCTTTAACCACTGCGCCACTCTGAGGCCCGTTTTTTTTTTTTTTTTAATAAAAAGAAAGATAAGATTTCAATTTCTCAACTGATTTTAATTAATTGTCTTTTTATGTTCAAGTTTTTATGAGCTACATGTAGTAAAACAAAAAGAAGGTTATTTTTTTCCCCTGCAGTTCCGAACCTCGACAGTTAACCAGAGCATTTCTGCATTCCCCTGGACTGTTTGGGGTCGGTAGAGGAGAGATTTGCTTAGGGCTGAAACGATTCCATGAGTAACTCCAGTAATTCGATTACAAAAAATGATTGAGGCAAAATCTTCTGCCTCGAAGCTTCTTTAATTAATTTTAAAAGCTTGCGTTATGTTTTTGCGCAATTATTTGTTTGGCGTGACGCAGCGCTCTTCCGGATGCAAGTCGCCAGTAAACACAGACGAAGAAGAAGCGCTTATGTCACCCACAAAGCGGAAGGAGACCAAAACAGTTGTGATTTGAGGGAGCATTCTGTTGCGGGCTGCGAAATGGAAGGGAGCGATTTAAAAAATAAATAAATAAATAAACCCTTTATCAATGAAAAATGTTTTCAGCAGCAGGAAACATTGCTTTAAAGCACAGGGCAAGTCTCAGTTTGGAGCATGTTGACATGCTTATCTTTCTTCATTGCAATCTCCTTTAAAGACTAGTGTGCACACACACGTCCAAGAGAGAGATATTTATATTCTGATCAATATGTTGACTTAAAACACAACGTATGGACTCTTGTTCCTGTCCATGGATTTTTGCATCCTAAATGTCATCACGAAGAATTCATATAAGAAGTCAGTAAAGGCTTATGTTATGCCTGAGCTGTAGATTTATAAACTTTTAGTTCTGAAAGTTAAGTTTTTGTATAATTATCTATTTAATGTGTGCCTTAGTTTTTTTGATACTTAGTCATTGAAATACCTTTTTTTAGTTTTTGTATCTGAGAAAAGGCTTTTAAAAAATATATGGCACTGTAATGCACTTAATTCATCTCCGTCAACTTTAAGCTATTCCTTGCATTGTGAATAATGACAATGTTTATTTTTTATAAAATGCTGTATGCATTTAAAAATGTAAAGTTTTCTAAAAGAAAACCAATTAATCTTTGTTTCTCTTATATATGTTACATTGCACTTTAATTAAGCAAAAGTAAATTTTATCCAATTACTCGATTAATAACCCGATTAATCGATTACATTTTTGGTAGAACACTCGATTACTATACTATACTGATCAAAAAAACAAAGGAAACACTTAGTTCCAGTTAGACTTGAATGCCTTTCATATGTATATGTAAGTTCAAGTCAAACTGGGACTAAGTGTTCTTTTTTTTTTTGAGCAGTATATTTTATATTGCTGTTTAATTAAGCAAAAGCACATTTTATCCGATTACTCGATTAATCGATAAAATCTTTGGTAGAATACACGATTACTAGAATATTTGATAGCTACAGCCCTAGATTTGCTACACAAATTGTTCACTATGATGTAAAACATGTCACATCCCCTCTACCACCTACTGGCTAAACAGGAGACCACTTTAGGTAAGAAAATGCTTCAGCTCTGCTGTGACAAAGAAGACTACAGGAAGTCTTTTTGCCAACAACAATTAGATTTTACAATTACTCTGCTCTATGTGAGAGGGATCTCTTCACTGACATCACAATAAATAGGCTCATATATATTGTCTTGATTGCACTATGGACATAAACTTCATTCGTTTCATTCTCTCTTATATAATACTTACTTTGCTCCATCATTCTCTTAATTACTATTCCAACTTCCTTGTGCGTCCGCGTGTGAGTGTAAACATTTGTAATGTTTTGTAAAAACTATCATTGTTAACTTATGATCTGACAGAGCTTTATTCTGAAAAAGTGTCATACTGACTTATGAGCGGTTTGAGGTCAGACTTGTTTTTGCCTATTTTCAAATAAAATCTTAATGTTTCTTTTGCAGTTATGCTGCAGCCATTCGATTATGACCCCAACGAGAAGAGCAAGCACAAGTTTATGGTGCAGTCTTTAATAGCCCCCTCTAACATGACTGACATGGAGAGCCTGGTGAGTATTTATTCAAAAGCAGTAAAGTAAGGCTTTTACAACATTGGGCTAAATTTTAGAACTATGTGTAGGTTAAGCAATATACATGTGATGGTTCATCAGTTATTGTATGATTCACATAGTCTGTGCCAAAGGTTTGTGGAGACCTGACCCTCACACCAATATGTCTTGTTGTAACATCCGTTGCAGATTTAGTCATTTTGTCTAGGATTGCTTTTAACCATACTTTGCAATATGGCTGTGGGGATTTGCCGATTCAGGAACTACATTATTAGAGAGTTTGGGTGGTAATGTACAGTCGTGGCCAAAAGTTTTGAGAATTACATAAATATTGGAAATTGGAAAAGTTGCTGTTTAAGTTTTTATAATAGCAATTTGCATATACTCCAGAATGTTATGAAGAGTGATCAGATGAATTGCATAGTCCTTCTTTGCCATGAAAATTAACTTAATCCCAAAAAAAACTTTCCACTGCATTTCATTGCTGTCATTAAAGGAGCTGCTGAGATCATTTCAGTAATCGTCTTGTTAACTCAGGTGAGAATGTTGACGAGCACAAGGCTGGAGATCATTATGTCAGGCTGATTGGGTTAGAATGGCAGACTTGACATGTTAAAAGGAGG
>QMIH01001438.1:19657-44533 GCA_003987875.1 Clarias batrachus
TATATATGTGCGCGCGTCTCATAGGTATGTGCGCGCGCATTACATATGTAGTTGTGTGAGCAGTTAGTAGTATATATAGATGTGTGACTGTTTCATATATGTGTATGCAAGTGTTTCATATGTGTGTGTGCATGAGTGAAGTTTGATTTAAGCCCTATACGGCGCCTCATACATATAAACAAATAAACATACCGTCTGCACAGGACTTTCAGCTATAATAAAAATCTGGACTTAAAAGTCGCTTTTAAAAACAAACGAACAAAGTCCCTTTCCTTATTTAAGAACCCTTAAAGTAAATAACCGTTGAACATGAATGTAAAGTTAACAATCACAAATAAACATAACTAATAAATACAAACCTGTGCTTTTTGGATAGCATGACCGTACGTAATCACATGCATTAGTCTATATCATTATTATTTTTATCAGCATAATGTAAATGTCATGCAGTTTATTGGGTAGTTTTTCCCACACCACTCAACAAAGACCTTCCACCAGACCTTTTAACCATATGACTGACGACATCTGCAGATGACAGAACTCGAAGTTGTACTGAAAAGCTAAGGTGTATAATGTGATGAGGAATTAGTGGTCTTCTAAGGTGCTTCCGTGCTGCTGATCACGTGTTCAGACACATCACATCCACTTCACATCCTGTGGTCTGTTTGTCAGGTAATCAGAGGTCCAGGAGGTCTTATGAAGKGATTGACTTGCATCTTCTGGAGTTTACATTTCAGTAGGACAGACTGGAATGCGATAAAAGCACAGATGCAAGCAAAGAAGATGATTGACACAGTGCTACCTAGTAAGAAAGAGCCGATACATAAGAATGATCGCATTGGATCTGGAGGTTGGCAAAAAGAGGTCTAGGTCAGAGATGGGCCAACAGAGGTATTTCCATGTTTCCATTGAAACATGCAATATTCTTCATACCAGCCACATGTCCCTCTGGAGCTTATTTTCCAGCTACCTTCTAAAAGCATCTTTTCTCAGTCTGATTATATGCATTCTTCACACAGCAATGGTGAGAGGTTTGATCAGAGAGATATTTAACTGCATGGAATTTGAAGGATGAGAAGTTATGAGACGGAATAGGAGGTGTCTAGGCAACAGCAAACCCTTACCATGATGCCTGCCTGTCTCCCAGTGATTGTTACAAAGCAAAAAATATCTTCCGAGTTCTGAATGATTCATGTTTCAGTTATTGCCAGAAAATGGAGTGTGTAATGGAAAGCCAAAGGTAAGGTGAACCCTGATTTCTGTACAGCAGGCCGGCAGTTCCAGAGGCCACTTATCACTGTTATAGACTAAGATGACAAGGGAGAGTACTGATGAGGTTACTGGCAGTTTACCTCTAGTTGTAATGTAATGTGGTGTCAGCGATAKGTTTGAGACATATTTCAGTGACCTAGTCATAGTCAGTAATCATAGGAAGTAGGGCTGAGCGTGAATTGGTAATACGTTTTAACTGAACAAAAAAATAACACTAATTAAACATTACAATTTTTCTTCTAACATTACAGAATTTTGCTTATAACTGCTACAGAATGCACCTTAAATATCTGTTATGAAGCCCTGCCCACAATTCACAACTTAAAGGAGATTACTGAACTTGCTTTAAATTGAACACCTGAGAGAATGAAATTGCATAGACCAGCAGACACGTCCAAACACTACTACTAATCAACAATACTCGAGGCATACTGCTAGATCAAACCGAGTCGAGTAGATAGTGCATGAAGTTCAGAATCCTTCCATACTAGCAAAGAAGAAATCCCTTATCGAACAATTTAAAGCATCTACTTTCTCCTTCTGACTTCTGCAAATATAGGTGGGGAGAAGAGACAAATAATTTTTTTTGTACCAACCGTGTTGCATTGTATTGGTAATATATATTGTGAAAAGGGACAAATTTTTTTTTTTTTTTTTTTCACACTGGAAATATGGATAAAGGGACAAATTAGGATTGGGTTAAACGTCATATTATGCATGTAATAATATAAGTGTAGAGTTCTGAAAAGTGTGTTACAATCAGCAGATTGTTAAATATTTCAACAACACTGAAGATTTTGCATAACAACACATTCACCTTTGCATTCACATTTTTGTGTAAATCTTATAAACCATTTTTCWGCATACTCGTAAAACCTCCAAACCATTCTTCTCCCTTTTCTCCTTGACTTCTTCAGTGGAAGGAGGCTAAGCCAGAGGACCTGATGGACTCTAAGCTKCGATGTGTCTTTGAAGTGCCAAGTGAGAATGAGAAAACGGTAACTGGTATTGCACTCTTTATAAAAATAAGAAGAAAAAAGATGAAGAATGTATATCCGCTTTACTTTATTTGGAACAATTGTGCACTTTCACATTCATGCACAAGCAGCCAATTATGTAGCAGAATGTAAAAATCATGCAGATAGATTACAGTACATGTTTACACCATCATAAGGGTGAGCCTGATCTCTGTGACCGTATCCATGGGCATGATTGTTTGGTAACAGATGGACGGGTGAGAATAGTTCAGATACTGCTGATCTCCTGCAATTATCATACCCAACTGTCTCTCAAATGCAACAATAAACGTCTTGTGGGTGGATGGTCTGCAAACTAAAGCACATGGTTAATGAGAGAGATGAAGGATAGGTGAATGACCTGACTCATGTGAGTGACAGGAAGTATATAGTACCTTAGATAAGCGTTTCAGAATGCACATCAGAGCTTGAGATGAATAGATTATAGCAGCAGAGAGCCACATTGTGTTTCACTCTTAACAGGTTAACTCAGTGCCCACGATAGCTTTCTTTCTGATTTCTGTTGTTGGCTAAAAGGACAGGAATTCATATTTGGTCTTCTACTATTATACCCCACTCAGTGCTTTTTTTCCCCACCATTCTGTGGAAACTATACATACTGATGAATTCCATGACATCAGACAAACAAGCAGCCCGTCTGGCACAACCAGTGATGCTACAGTTAAAGTCACTGAAATAAATGAATAATACATTAGTCATAAATTATATAATAAATATATTGTGTTATACATTTAGTAGTAGTAGTAGTAGCAGTGGGGCATCCTCTGGGTATCCTCTGCCCCAACATACACACAATAAATTAAATGTCTTTGAGTGARATAATTCAATCAGAATCTAAACCTGCATTTAACACACTGCTGTCTTCACTAGTCATACTGTAGAAGTGTCCTCCAGCTATAATGGGGACAGGGTGGGGTGGTAAGTCATATCCCACATGGATTTATTAAAAATTGACAAAATGTTGTTTAAAATGGGTGTCTTTTATGAATTATAGCATCAGACAGCAAAACTTTCAGACCTTGGCACAATGGACATGATGGCTGTTGCAAAAAAAAAAAATCATGACATGACAGTGTTTGTAGCTGCATAAGCCCTATAGGTGAAAGATCAGCAATATACAATTTTTAAAAGATGTTTCAGTAACATTTAACCTTTAAGAGGAGGTACTACAAGCAATAACTTTATACTTACGTTTTTTATTTATTTATATATATAAATATATAATATATATATAAAACTATATATATAATATAGTGTGTCAGACCTTAATTTGCAATACATTATTATTAGGGGTGCTCCGATCAGGATTTTCGAGGCCGATCACAGATTACAGGGTCTACTTGAAGCCTTATCATGTAGMGTTATTTATTAAACTATATCTAACAACAATGTAAATTAGGGCCCAAGCACTATGACATCAGCCCTATGTTGTCATAGTGTGTGAAGGACCCGATGGATTTTGATATACTCCTCCTAGGGAAATTATACAATCGCCACCAAACTGGGCCAAAGAGATCTAAAGACATTGAGGATGCAAAATTGCGGAGGGATTTTCGATATCTCAAACGGGTCAGCTGTGATAATGTCTTAAACGTACGCCCAAAAATGATTAATAACTTTCTGTGTGGCATTATATTGAGTGACATTATATTCAGTGACACTTTCTGTGACATCACGTTCAGTGACATCATAGTGTGAGGCTTTTCTTCCAGCACCTGCGGCCTATTGTACACACACACACATCACAAATGTTAACGCACACATCACTAATGTTAATACACACAGACTCAAACCAGTACACACAAACAAACACCTCTCTCCCTCACTGTCACTAACCCTTACACACACACACACACACACACCCATATTACAAATGTTTACACTCACGCACACACACACCACACACACATACACACACATTCACACACTCCTCTCAGCAAAGAGCTTGACAAATACAACTTTCCTGTAGAGTGTATAAAATTAAATTAAATAATAGACAGGTGGGATGTGAGTCGCTGGACGTTCTACAAGGACCGCAAGCATCCGTGAGGACCGGTGTTCTATCAATTCATCCTACTCATCATTATTTCCTACCTAGGCTTTCTGCGCATGCGCATAAAAATACGTGACACTTAAATTCATTCATGTGCGAATTTACTGAGGTATTTCATAGTTTAGTGCTTTTAATTGACATTTTATTTGATGCGTATATTTAACAGTTGACCTGTGAATTGAAGGGTAGGAGTGATTCTTTTTTTTTTATCATTTGTTCCGATGTTAAAACTATAGGAATCACATTCTGATTAAGTACCGTCATGTTTTAGAATCTGCTGCCCATGTTAAAACTGATTCTTATGTCGATTTGGATAATGTTGGACAGACCTTTATAACTAGCTCTTTTTTCTGWCATTGAAATTCTGACAAGTAGGAAAAACTGATAGGACACATGTTAAAAAAAATTTACATTAACATAATGTGGAAAGATGGAAAGTAATCACAGCGCCAAAACCCGTGGTGAATCAGGATGAACCGTACTTACGGGCACCGAGCGAAACCGCGTAGGTGAGACAGGGGAATTACCGACAGCTGGGTGAGCGGCGGCGCGCAAGTTACTGAACCTCTCCCGCTCTCTTAGCGCGAGCCAACTTTGAAAACTGCTCGTGTTCCTTTACGTGACTAACCTTCAAATGTCCGATGAGGTTTGTGGTGTTAAAATGCTTTGGGTGCTTCACGCCTCGTGGAATTGTCTTGTTACACAGGTTGCAGATTGCTAATGTATTTATTGTGTATTTACACGGTGAAGCCATTTTAGCAGCGCGTAGAAAAAAAAAGAAAAAGATCTGCGAGTTTTGCGTCACCTGA
Organism: Clarias batrachus; assembly: GCA_003987875.1. NCBI lineage: Eukaryota > Metazoa > Chordata > Actinopteri > Siluriformes > Clariidae > Clarias > Clarias batrachus. Next base: position 24,829 of record QMIH01001438.1, read on the forward strand.
TCGGCTTTTCTATATCGGCCATCATAGAGACTGCCGATCAAACTTCCCAAAGCTATTATCGGCCGATTATTATCGGCGAGCGATCAGTCAGAGCACCCCTAATTATTGGTATTATTATTACATTTGGCCAGTTCACACAGAAATGCATGCATGTTGAATTTGGATTTTCAAATCTAATAAGATCGGGTGATGCATTTTTTTTCTTTTACAAATGTTACTKTTGCACCCATGTTTATTTTCTTATTCTGCCATTATGAATAGACTAAGCAAATCACTTTTTTTTTTTTAATTCATCAAATTATTTGTCTTGGCTTACACATGCGACTCACAAATGGCAAACCCTCCAAATGGGAAGTAGTTTCAAAGTAGATTCAACATCACCTGAATCCATTGTCATTTTACATCACACTTTCTATGCCAATTGCATCAAGGCCGAGTCATTCACAAATGCTTAAACACATTTTATGAAACCTTGCTCCCTGATAAAGCAGGGTTGTCAAACCTGAGCATAACAGTTTTGGAGTCAGTTTTTGTACATTTTTTACTATAGTTCCATTACTTGGTGAAAGTTTCTCATTTCACACGCTCATACCTTCATCCCTTTGGTCCTAATGACACAGGAACAGCACAGTATGTACGTTGCCTTTGTATGTGTGGTTTTTGGATAAGCATTCTAAATCTTGTGTGTTAATAGCATGACATGGATGCCCGTAAGATGGACTCATCTAGTTTTTTYAAATCGGATTCATCCGCATTGTCCATGAAGTTGGGGTCCAGTCTGGATGATGGAGAGGTGAAGAGAATTATGGAAGAGTGCAGAAGACTTCAGGTTGAGGTGCAGCGACTACGAGAAGAAAACAAACAGATTAGGGTAATGTTTGTGTTCCATAGATTAGCTAGCAAATAGCTTAAATATATTGAAAAACAGAAATATGTATGACAAGATACATAATCAAGTAATAAACACGGATAATTGTGTCCATTTCTTGTACTTCTTCCATAACAGGAGGATGATTGTCTGCGGATGAGGAAGAACACAGTGATGGTAGCTCCGCATTCCTCACCTTCATCTGTCACCATGAAGGAGGAGGGCTTGAGTATCAAGGCCATTGCTATAATTGTGCTGTTTTTTGTCATAGGTGTCACTGTAGGCAAGTTACTCCTGTAAACATAAGGAGAAGATTAGTGACAGCATGCATTGTGAATGAAACTAATTTAACAAAGCAAATAGTATTGGATGCTGATTGTCCAGTTGCAATGCCACTTCATTTGGGTAGTGCTGGATTATTGAATTATGAAGAAATACTTCATCTTGTGTGCAAAGAAACAATTAAGGGAATACATTAACCAAGTAGTGTCCCTGTAGTGACAAAAATGACATCCAGGCCATTCAGTGAACTATTTTAGTTTAAACGGTAGTGCTAAAAGTTCATACCAAGCTGTTATCTGATATAATGTCCGTTGAAAGTTATGCCTGTTTTTTTTTGGTAGACAGAGTGCAGAATCTGCAAGCTTATTTCATGACACTGAAAGCATTTCGATGTGTTGCACATGCATCTGTCACTAAATAAACAGTACAATTGATATATAAACAGAGAGAGAGAGAGAGAGAGAGAGATCAATATAATATATAAAATACATGTGTGTATAATGAGCCATAATCTCTCCATACACTCTAATTTGTAGATGAATTTCTTTATTTATGTCAAAGAGAAGAAGGGCACAGGGCTGTCAGAAAAATGCTTCCATAGTTGAAATTGAGCTTTGGCCAAAACAACTTCCCGGTATTGTTGGTTTTAATATTTCTTTCTTATATTGTTTGACAAATGACCGATAGTTCATGTTTCTAAATAGGGCATCAACTTTTTGTTTGCCATAAATAGCTGTTACATAAATGGAAGATTTTTGTCTTTATTTGATTATCTATTATGATGTGTATGTACTAAAGTTACATTGTCTAAGCAATGACAAAGCTGTGCTGTCTGAATTATTAAAAGCAGTGTGGTTGGTTGCCACTTACTTTGGAGATACTCATGGATGTGTGCATATATATATATATGTGTGTGTGTGTGTGTGTGTGTGTGTGTGTGATTTATGACAACTACTACCAGACCGCCGGCCTGTCCTGCACTCCTCATCTACAGTCACTTCCATGACTATTTGGACATTGAGTTATTTTAGCTATCTACCATAGTTACCATTTGGTGTTCTTGAACTTACAAGTCTTTTCTTTGTAAGAATGTTGATTTGACCACATCTATTGTATTTGCTTTCCCTCTTATAGGCTTATCATTTTAGCTTTCTGACTTGTGAGTTAACAGCACATCGGTGCAAGTGTGAGATTTGAGATCAACTCTAGATCTTTTATCTGCTTACTTGTAAGGGAAATAATAGGGGAATAATGCACACTGGCGGCATGGTGGTGTAGTGGTTAGCACTGTCACCTTGCACCGCCAGGGTCCGGGTTCGATCCCTGGCCAGGCTCGATGTTTGCATGTTCTCCCTGTGCTTGTTGGGTTTCCTCCGGGTACTCCGGTTTCCTCCCACAGTCCAAAGACATGTAGGTTAGGCTAATTGGTGTTTCCAAATTGCCCGTAGTGTGTGAATGAGTGAGTGTATGTGTGTGTGTGTGTCTGTGCCCTGCGATGGATTGGCACCCTGTCCAGGGTGTACCCTGCCATGTGCCCTAAGTCTCCTGGGATAGGCTCCAGGCCCCCGTGACCCTGAATACAGGATTAAGCGGKGTAGATGATGAGTGAGTGAGTGATAATGCACACCTGGTCATGGTACAGCTGAGCAATTAATTGTCCCTTGAAAGGAGCCAAATTATGTTTACGTGTATTTGAATATAATATCCCCAGATTTTATTATATTTCTTWAACTCTAATATGATGTGGTAGATAGTGAAAATAACTTTGTTAAAATATTTATTCCTGACACAATTTTTAAGCCACAGTGTTTTCAAAAAATTGCATGTCTCAAGATTTATTTTATGGTGTGAGTCTGTTGTATGTTATACATTGTTTATTCTGCTGCATTAGGCTTTACTGTTGCTGTATTGTTAGAAGACCTCTAATTTGACCATTTTTCATGTGCTTTTGAGAGATTCTTTGATTTAAGCTATGAATAAAGTCTTTTATTGCACAGCACTGTTTCTGTAAAAGAAATGCACTATATAAAGAATATTTTCTCAGTTGTTGTCCATGAAACAGTTCTTTACCCATTTATTCAGTTTTTGAAACATGAACAGTGATGTCTAAGAACTCCTCATAGGACCGTTTTTAATCTGTTTTTTGAATGTGGATGGACGCAACGTTTCCTAACTTTCATGCCATTTATTTATCTGAAATCTTTTTTAAGTAGATTTCTATTTTGAGAGGTGTACAGTTTCAATTGTAATTAATTTATCAGCATTTAACTCTTAAGGGCTTTGTGGACTAATTTAGGAGTTTGTTACTCATAAATTCTATAAGTTCCAGTAACAAAACATAAGAAATTAAATAAGTTAAATATAGTTAAACAAAGTTAAATATTTGGTATGAATATAAGTAAGAAGGTAATTCTATGTATTGTAAAAAATACTATTACTAATCAAACTGTTATGGTGTAGAAACGTTTCCAAACTTGGCCTCTGTAGCATAAATAAATGTAATAAAGCCACAGGTGGTACTTGGTTTAATGTGTTCTTTTCTTTTAACTTCAGTTACAACTATGTCAAATATTGCTAGGATAATTATTTTAAAAATTTGAAAAGTTTTTATTTCAGATTTAATCTTTTTAAAAGTCTACATTTTAGAAGTTCATCTTCAATGATATAGAAGCAATGGCATACAGTACAGTGGGTATAGAAAAGAAACTTTTTTGTGATTTTAACATCCCAGTGAACACTAACTTGTCAAAAAAACATGAGCACTGATTTGGAAAAGCATCACCCTTCCTAAAATGACTTGTGAACAGGTATTTGATAAACAAAAGCATCAGTATTTTATCTGAGTAGAAAGCGGAGCCCACTGAACAGTGCTATGCTATGCTAAATAAGTTTAGGCACTTGCCCTCCGATGGGCCATAGACGGTCTAAAATACAATTTCGGGAAAGTTGGGATGTTTTTTTTTTTTTTTCAGTTTGAATAAAATGAGCCAATATTTTGTTCTCAATAGAACAGATAACATAGCAAAATATGTTAATATTTTACAATTTCACGAAATGAGTACTGTTCTCCACATTGACCAGATGAACATGTGGGCTCATTGTGACAATCCCCATGTCTAAACATGCACGAAATCCTAGCAGTGGTTGGACATCTTTATCCACCAAGAAAAATGGGAGTGAGTGGCTCTGTCTTTCAAGGCTACACAGCAGTGTGACTAATCCCTTTGTCTCAATTTTACCTCCACCATAAGCCACTAGATTAGGTGTACTCTCCTGCTTTATTGGTTGTTCATTTTTTAGGTTGTTTGTGACATCACGTTACACTTCGCTCCAGTGTTGACTTTCACCTCAATTGGAGTTCTGTTTATGTGCAAAGTAACGAATCCTTCTTTATGCTTGGCCATGGAAGGGTTAACAGTATCGACGCACATATCAAATCCATTGCCATCGACTTAGAAAGTGTCATCATAAACAGGAAGGTTGTCCACTTCAAGTTCATGTACTGTCTTTTTGTAGTCTGTTTTCTTGGGAGCACGCTGATAATGTGTTCTGCAACATTTTTTGAAATGGTTCATTTTCTTGAAACTGTGGCACGTCTGTCCAAAAAAACAAACGTTTTACGAGCAGTCTGTCCACTATGAAAACTACTCATAGGCGAAAAGTTCGTGCTGTATTCTGACACCATGTTGCATGTTTAATAAATGAAAATCACGATACCCACAGTAAGAACGTGACATTTATTGATAACACTCCAGCAGCTAACAGCACCGACCACTCGAGCATAAGTGAGTGGACCCCTTCTTAAAGAGCGCAACGCACCACAATGCATTAATTACAATAAGCTCCGAGGGATCATTCACTATAATGATCTACAGAAATGTTACACAATTTCAGATTTATTCAGCTCCTCAGGTTCAGCCAGTTTCATCTGTAAATAACTAGATTTATCTTTGTAAGTTTTTTTTTTTTTGAACTGCAAATAAATATTTGAAGTAGGTCCATAATATCATCACTTAAAATACTATATGCTAAAAGACAATAATATTATGTATGGTAATGTTACACAAGAATTTTATCAGACACAAAATGTCACATTCTTTTATATTAGGAAGGGAGCAGGGAGACAGGAGCTATAGTGCAGCCATGGCAGACATTTAAATTACAATCAGGCGGTTGTTTTGCACCAATGTGGCGGGGTTTGTAACACTAAAGCAGAAGAAGTGACAAGTACAAGAACAATACATTTATATACATACAGCTCTGGAAAAAAATAAGAGAGCACTGCAAATTACTCCAGACAACTTCTGGGATGTCATCAAGAGGAAGTTGGATGGTCACAAACCATTAATCAAAGCTGATCTGTTTGCTTTTTCGCAAAAAGAGTGGTATAAGGTTATCCAACAGCAATGGGAAAAACTGGTGAAGAGCATGACAAAAACACATGAAAGCTGTAATTATTCCACCAAATGCTGATTTCTTAATATTATTTAGCCAAAACATTAACACAATTTGTTTAAAAAGGATTTGCATTTTGTTTTATTTGAGTTATTAAAGCTGTGCAAATACTGCAAAATATATTGGGTTATTTTGATGTGTTGTGATGTTATTTTCTATAAATATAGACTCTAAATAACAATAGTAATATTTTGAATTTAGGAGAAATATTGTCAGCAGTTAAAAAGAAGTAAAAAAAACTGTTCATCTCATCAAAACATGCACCTGTAAGGAAAAAAAAATAAGAAAGTGATTTATAATATTTTTATATAATTTTCCAGAGCTGTATAGAGGAACAAATCAGGCTGTCTGTGTTTTCTACATTTATTTGGATGCATAGGACGGCCTGGGTTGGTGTGGAATTTCCCAGCCTGGAATTATGTCCCAGTCCGGCCCTGTATACAATCATAATTTAAACCTGAAACGTATCAATAAAAGGAACAGCAGGGCTGCATTCTTAAAATGTTTGTTTTTCTTCCTCTGCATTGTCTCAATCGATTTGCATCTGTTTTTGTCCAGGAATCTGAAATGTAACAAATTTGCACAAACTAACTAGTCACAGTTATCTGCTGGTATTATTATAATGTCCAATATTCTCATTATACCTGTCGTCATAAAGGCAGCGGTTGATAGCCTAAAATGCAATCATTTTGATTTTGATAACGACAAATTAGCCACGGATTCACGTGCAGCGAACGTAGCACTATCCAATATGGCGGCGCCGCTCGACCACCGGCACTAATGTAATACCCTTCTAATGTCTTCAATATATCGATTTACGTTAGTGTACATTCGAGCTAGCGCTTTCGCTACCGATTCGGCGTTAACTACTTTTTGAAACACATCCCGCAATAATGTAAGTAAGACAGTAGTAATACGCTTTTACGTTTTAATGCCAACAGACAGTAAAGCAGAAAAGAAGAACATTCGAACCGGGGTTGATGAAAACACCGAGACCACGTGACACAGCGCTTCAAGATGGCGGACAGTGTGCGTGTGTCTGTATGACGAGTTAGGATTTGCGCATAAACAGTTGTCAATAAATGTTCGTTTAGTAAAAAACGTTTATGTACCAGCGCATTCTCATAGCGGATATATCTGTATTGTAAGCGATGTGTGAAGTCTGCTGCGTAGACAGCTCTAGTTTACGTCCAAACATGGCTGGAGTTCCTGGTGGTTTTTATGGAAGAGTTTGGGATGTTTACCAGCGCTTTCTGTTCTTTTGAGGGATCGAAATGTCGCTCCGAGAGCTGAAGGTGTGCTTGCTTGGGGTAAGACGCATACAACATTATTTTCACTAGGTGTTTTCGCCAACTTGTTCCAGCAGGAGGAAGCATTTGTTGCTGATCAGCGTTTCTTGTTTTCTACGGGTGTAATATGACGGGTGGAGCTCTGCGAGCAGGGTCGGCTGTGGGGAATCTCATTTTACACCCCAATGCTAACACACACACACACACACACACACGTCAGTGTCTAAGCGTACCATTAAGCTGAACACTTCCGAATGAGGGGTAACATGACAAGGACATCAAAGCCAGTCTTCTTCTCTCCGCACGTATATAATTACGTCACATGCTAACACATGAGGTGAAATCCTCAGTAAATGGTGATGGCACCCATTTGATTTGCTGTCATTCAGAAAGACCACAGTGTCCTCCTATCCTCCAGCTCAACTCAACTTTTGTTCTGGATAAAGACTTTGAAAAAGTATTAATACCACCCAAGAGTGTAGTTCTTCAGAAGGAGTTTCACAAACAGCCAAACAGCATTTTTCAGGGTGGTGGTGTCAATATATAACCTTAATAATCATCATCTTTGTCTTTCGCTGTTCCCTTAATGCGTGTCATTTATTGTGATCCGGACCTGTCTGCGCTTTGACATTGTGGCTTGTGGAGACATCTAGTGTTCAAACGGCGCAATTGTTCATAGAATGCTCGTTTGCGCAATGTGCATGGTCACAGTTTCGTAGGAGGCGCCGTATAGGGCTTAAATCAAACTTCACTCATGCACACACACATATGAAACACTTGCATACACATATATGAAACAGTCACACTTCTATATATACTACTAACTGCTCACACAACTACATATGAAATGCGCGCGCACATACCTATGAGACGCGCGCACATATATACAAACTCTCCGCGCGCACACACACACATGAAATTCTCAGTGTAACCGGAAGTCATCTCAGTGTAGACGGACTTGTCGCTTCGTACTCCATGATTGATTGGTAGTAGCAGTTTGTAAACAGCCTGCTGTTGGACAGTTTAGAAGACGGAGTAGGACAGTATAATGATCATCACTGCTCAATCACAAGGCATATTCACAACTGKCCACATAATGTCTGAATATTGCAGCGGCACAAAACGCAGGTGATGTTTAGCAAAAAGAAAATTGAAGCACGGAATCTGTGGCTAATATGTCGGATCCTTTTGTGGTGATAATAAATAAACCACTCGCTGTCTTCTAAACTGTCCAGTAACAGTCTGTTTAAAAATGCTACTACTAATCAGAGAGAATGAATCGGCAAGTCCATATACATTGAAATTACTACTCCCTACTCCCTACACCCTACACCCTACACCCTACTCCCTACTCCCTACTCCATGTGGGGGAATGTCTGTTAAGGGAACTTCACTCTACAAAATTCCGCCATTCGGAACATCCTGCAACGCCACTTCCTACATGCGTTACCATAGTAACATAAGCACCTTGGATACCCGTCCCTGCTGCTGTGGAAATTTCACGCTACGGACAGTAAATATAGAATATTTATTTTAAAAAACTGACACTAAAATATATACCATTTTGAAACGTTTATAAATTATGAATAAATGATTCGATTAATTTACAAGATGTACGGAGATTTATTTATTTATTTATTTATTTATTTATTTATTTATACATATTACTAGTCTATGTAATACTAAATATTTCTTAATTAAATTAAAATTAAATTATTGTGTCCTGTTTATGTGGTGTTGTCCTCGAAAATAAATATAATAAATATTGTAATGACTGATAGGAATTCTCTTGTTTGTGCGCGTCTCATAGGTGTGTGTGTGTGTGTGTGTGTGTGTGCGCGCACACGGAGCCTTTGTGTATGTGCTTGCATCTCATAGGTGTGTGCGCGTGCATCTCATATGTGTGTGCGCGTGCATGTCATATGTGTGTGCGCGTGCATCTCATAGGTGTGTGTGCACGGAGAGTTTGTATATATGTGCATGCATCTCATATGTGTGTGTGCGCGGAGAGGTTGTATATATGTGCGCGCGTCTCATAGGTATGTGCGCGCGCATTTCATATGTAGTTGTGTGAGCAGTTAGTAGTATATATAGATGTGTGACTGTTTCATATATGTGTATGCAAGTGTTTCATATGTGTGTGTGCATGAGTGAAGTTTGATTTAAGCCCTATACGGCGCCTCATAATTTTGCACCGAGTTCCGTCGTATCACAGTTGAATTCCATATTTTGTACCCCATGAAATGTACTCACAGCGGTTTTTTCATCATTCTATCCACAATACTCCACAATGACAATGAAAAAACAGGTATTTGGAGTATTTTGCTAATTTATTTAAAATTAATAGAAGTATCCTATCTATTATATACAGTAGCAGTCAAAAGTTTGGACACACCTTCTATGGTCTTTCCTGATTTGTATTTCTTTCTACATCTCAAAACCATGCTGAAGGTTCTGTAGATCTTTATAACAGCTCTAGTCTGAGGTGCTGTAAATTGGTGATTTTGAGGCAAGTGTTTCTCTTGCTTTCCTGAGGTGGACTTTGAGACCTATTTTCATCATGGTGTTTGAGCATACTGTTCTTGCGAGAACGATTTATTTCATAGTTTTGAAAAAAAAAAATCCACTATTGTTCTAGAATTTAGAAAATAAATCCAAACTTGTGTCCAAGTTTCTCTCGTGTTTAAAACTTTTGACTAGTACTGTATGTCTTCAGATGCATCACTTAGTACAGTGCTTAGTTACAGCTTCATTGGCAGCATCAAGTCTTTTTGTGGATGATGCTACAAGTTTGGCACATTTCTCTATTTAACGTTTCTTTTGTTCTTCTTGGCAGAATTGATCAAATGAAACCAGGTTGGATGGGCAGCTTCGGTGCAAAGCCATTTTCAGGTCTCTTCAGAGATGTTCTATTGGGTTGAGGTCAGGAATTTCTCAGAGTTGTTCTAATGCCACTTGTGTTTTCTTGGCAGTATGTTTAGGGTTACTGTTTAAATGTAAACAGTCTCCACAGCCTGACATTCAGAGCACTCTGAAAAATGTTTTCAATCAGTATTAATCTATATTTTTCAGATTTTTTCCCCCCATCTTTTTTGTTTCTTCGAATCCGAGAAAAATATTTTACCATTTTGTCTTGACTAGAAACCACAGAGACATTAATTTGTCATGTCCTTTTCTTATGGCGCCTTGGTGCCCTTTTTTGATGTGATTGAAATTATCAATGGATATCAGCAATAAAATCGCAAACCACTACTTTATGATTAAAGGCAATTACTGCAATGCCTCTTGAGACATGAAATTCATTTGACGGTCGAGATGGTATTAATATGGCGATGTGTATTGCCTGATTTCCTCCACACGTGTTGGAATGTTGGAAATTGTGCCAATACAAAAAAAAATTCTTCTCATGGTCTGAGTCCTTCAGGGGATTTTCGGCAAACTTCACGTTCCTTTCAGTGAGACAGGTGTGTGTTTTTCCCAATCATGGCTAATTAATTCAGTTAACCATGGGTAGACTCCATTCAGGTTGTAGAAGCATCTTATGGCCCAATGACGGGAATAGGTTGAACCAGAGCTCAATTGCAAGGGCATAAAAAAGGATATATATATATATATATATATATTTTTTTTTATAAACTAAACTAGGGCTGCAACTAACGATTATTTGATAATCGATTAGTTGGGCGATTTTTTTTCCCCGATTAATCGGATAAAAACTAAACGCTTCTTTAATTTGATATTTTGCTTACAACTATATAAAACCATAAATCAGGGTATTAATTATGTATAAAACTAAACTTTAAATAATCCAAAAGCCGCATATAGAGTTTAATGATCTGTAATTTTGAAATTTTAAACCTTAAATTAAAGACAAGTTTGTTTTTGAACAGTAAAACTCCTTTAAATATCCAAAATATAAATAAATAAATAAATAAATAAATAGATAAATAAATAAGCTAAACAATTGTTGTAGTTTTATTATATTGGATGGCATCTGTTATAGTGGCTGCTTGTTGTGGAGTGCATGGGGGATTTCTTTTTTTGAATGAACTCACTTACGCTGACTTGTCTCTTTCTAAAAAATAAATAAATAAATAACAGCATTTGAGTATGCAAAATACAGCATTTTAACAATAATYGCAGATATTGCCAGCTGATAGAGAAGGAACAGCCAATCAGAAGTCGTGTGTGGAAGTCTGTGATTGTCTGGTTTTGTGGCAGTTTTGTAACACTGGACAAAATTGAGTGAGCGATCAGGCAGAGTCGCGCGCGCACATAAAATAAATGTTGCCTGCGCGTGAAGGCAGAGTCGCGCGTGCACGGAGAACATGTTGAGCGAGCAGGGGAACGCGCACAGAATCGAGAAGTCGCGCGTGCGCGAAGAACATGGTAAGCGAGCAGGGGAGACACTGCACGCGCAGAATCGAGCTGTTGAGCGCGCAGTGGAGACACTGCACGCGCATAGAGCGCTTTGTCGGCTCTCAAAATGTCAAACGCGCGCTCAGAATTGTGGCAGGAATATAACGCCATAGGTGCGCGCTTTTCCTGCAGACGCTTCTGTAACCTCCATTGCACGAGCGGTTGTGCATCTGTGTGTATCTTTGTGTATTTGTGCATCTTGTGGTCGCGCTCCTCAGTAACGTGAGCAGTCCAACTAATCGATAACGGCATTCGTTGACAACGAATTTCATTATCGATTTTATCGATTAGTTGTTGCAGCTCTAAACTAAACACTCCAATCAGTATTGTAAAGTAGTGTGTTTAGAATGAAGAAAAGTCATGTAAATCCATTTTAAGATGAATGTGAAACACAAAATATGGAAAACTTGAGTCTGAAAATTATGTTGGCTCTTTGTTTATGTATGTATGTATGCACACACTGATCAGCCATAACATTAACATTCATTATCAATTATATACACAAGTAAACACATGACAAAATCACCTAAGACACATTTATGCCTGCAGGAAGCAAAGTCTAACCTGTTTAGTGTGATCCTACTAAATAAATCCGTGCTAGTATTCGACAATTGTTCACTTGAACTCTCAACATGAAGTCCAAAGAGGTGTCTATGAAGTTGACCATCATTAGGCTGACAAAAATATAAATAAAACAATCAGAGGGATAGGAAAAATATTGGGAGTGGCAAATACAACAGTGTGGAAAATTCCTAAAAAGAAGGAATTAAAAGGCAAGCTCAGCAACAACAGAAAGCCTGGAAGACCCTGGAAAATGACCGAAGTGGATGACTTCAAAATTCTCTCTGTGGTGAAAAAGAAAATTTTCACAACATCGTGTCATGTCAACAACACACTTGAGGAGATTGATGTCATTGTCAAAGTCTGCACTCAAGAGATGAAGCAAATACAAATGCTTCACAACAAGGTGCAAACCACTGGTAATGCTCAGGAACAGAAAGGTCAGATAAGACTTTGGCAGAAAACCTTCTTACAATTGTTGTGAAACGATTCTATTATCTGATGAAACCAAAATTAACATGTATCAGAATGATTCAAAGCATACCACATGATATTTCAAACATGGTGGAGGCAGTGTTGGAGGCAGCATTGGCTGCCAATGCAACTGGGTCATTGTTGTTTATTGATGACATGACTGCTGATAACTGTAGCATTTTAATGTGTATAAACCTATACTCCCTGCCCAGATTTAGGCAAAACTGATAGGACACCACTTCATATTGCAGATGGATAATGACCCAACACATACAGTGGAAATTACTTAAAGCAAAGACATGGGATATTCTTCACTCTCCTGATCTCCAGCCAATAGAGCAGGGGTGTCCAAATCCAGTCCTGGAGGGCCAGTGACCAGCACAGTTTGTAATTCACCAACACCTCAACACACCCACTGAACCTAGTAATTAACAGATTAGTTAAATCAGCTGTGTTTGAGAAGAAGAAGCACAAAACTGTTGGACACTGACCCTCCAGGACTGGATTTGGACACCCCTGCAAAAGTGAGGCAGTGTGTATATATATATATGCAGCTGTTTTATTTACAGTACTGTGCAAAAGTCTTGGGAACATCAAACAAAAGCCATATGCAATGATGCTTTTGAAAACATTTACAAAAAAAAACTACATTAAAAAAAACTTTTATTTAAAAAAGCACTAAGTAATAACAATAAACAATAAACGGTCAATATTTGGTGTGGAAACTCTTTGCTTGAACATAAGCGGTAGTGTTTGATACAGATTTGTGCAGTACTCTAAGTAAAACAGCTGTTAGGTTTTACTGAGCATGCTGGAGACTATAGCACTATTCAGACGGGACTAGTTTTACTGGGGGACGTTCGAGTTTGAATTTTTTTCAGCCGACGTCTGTCATTTCATGTATGGATTCGGACGGGACTAACATCTCCGTGCTTATTAGGCGGTAGGCGTGTCTGTGTTTTACATGTGGGCGTTGCACAAGACCACRTGTTGTGCATGAGAATTTCTACTGAAGCGTAGAAAGCAGAAACTTGAATACCGGTGCGCTAGTTCACGCTGACCCACCGTACAATCCGCACGCTGAAAAAACACAAGAAAACGCGTTTCGGAAAAAAACATTTTCAGCAAACACAGACATTCGCATTCGCGTTCACACGGACGGGATTAGATTTCTCAGAGGACCGCCGGGTTTGCTGAAAAACAGTAGGTAATTTGATCTGGAGTTTTTACAGCGGCCGTCTGAGAAGAAGACAGACATGGCAGATTCGGACGGGATTAAAATCACAAAGTACCCCAGTGAAACAGAAATTTCTCTAATGTCCACCAGTAAAACTAGTACCGTCCGAATAGTGCTTATGAGTTCTTTTGTAAACTTCGTCACACTCGTTCCTTTCTATTTTCATGCAAAACCCAGGAGTCTACATCATTTATTTTTTTTCCCATTTGAAAACTTGTCTGTCATGTAATATGTGTAATGTATATTCTTTACGGGCATGCAAATATTCTTCTGTAATGTCTGTCTTGTACATAATAATGCAGACATAATAAAGATATATAACAAAATTTATACAACAGATAATATGGTGCCGAAGCCTTTTGCACAGTACTCTATATGTGTGTATATATAAATTTATTATTTTCTTAATCATGTTCTAGGACACTGGGGTTGGAAAGTCAAGTATTGTGTGCAGATTTGTTGAGGACAGCTTTGATCCCAACATTAATCCTACGATTGGGTAAGCTCTTTGTTTACTCATTCAGTAGTCATTTTGAATATTATCACACGATAATCATTAAAAGGCATTTTATTTTATTTATGCTACTGTGCCAGTGAGGTAAACTAGAAGTAAACAAGGTGTTTTGATCAGGCAAGATAAAAATATTTCAGTAATTAATTGATTTAATGCCTGAACACTTTAGAAGAATGGATGCTGTTTGGAGTGTTTACACTTTGGTAGTAGCTGTACCAAATAATTATTCCACTTTCATGTCTCTTTTTTTTTTTTTTTTTTGCAGGGCATCATTTATGACAAAGACAGTACAGTACCAAAATGAGCTCCATAAGTTTCTTATTTGGGACACAGCCGGACAAGAAAGGGTATACAAACACAAACACCAGAATAGCAGTGAAACTCAGTAATACATTTATGAACAATGTTTGTTGTTGTTGCTACCTTGAAGCTATGCTCTTGTGTTTTATGTTGGATTTATTTTTGACTGGTCATATGGGATTATTCTTTGTGTCATGTTTACTTGATTGTTTGATCCAGTGTCATGCCTTAATGAATGTTAATTCTATAATGTTGTTTGAAAGTGTCTGTTGCTGTATACTAATTAGTTCTTGATCATAAGTAATTCCAGACCCCTGTAAGTTGTGTCTTGTGAGCATGGCTTACTAAGACATATTAAAGGGAATAAAGCTCAGTATTCAGTGTGATATAGATAGGTAAATAGATCGATGCATACTGTACATATATATATACATTAATACATACATATTTTATTGATCCCAAAGAATATTTCAGATTTAAAACAGTTTACGTGGAATTTGTTTTTTTTTACAGTAGTGTTCAAAATAATAGCAGTGTGTTGAAAAAAAGTGAGTAAAGCTCCATATCCATATAATAACTTTTAATCTAAATGACACAAATGCAGTGGACGTCCTGCACGTTCTATTCTGAATCACAACATGAAGGAAAATGTGCTAAATGTATTATTAGCTTACAGAAAGTGAAGAAAAACAAATATTAGTCTGTTCAAAAAAATTGCAGTGTCATTATTTATCTTTACAAAGTGATGAATTTCCTGTTTAAACAAAAATGCTTGAAGTTTAATCTTTCTTGTGCATCTCTGAACTAATACTTAGTTGTATAATCCTGGTTTCTGAGAACTGCTGCACATTCTCAGAAATAATTATACTACACACCACAATTCCTCTGCATTTCTTGGTTTTGCCACAGAAACAGCATTTATAATGTGAACCCACAAGTTTCCTATTGGATTACGGTCTGGGGATTGGGCTGGCCGCTCCATAACGTTAATCTAGTTGGTCTAGAACCGAGATGCTACTCGCTTACTGCTGTGTTTGGGGTCGTTGTCTTGTTGAAACCCCCATTTCAAGGGCATTTCCTTTACGGCATAAGGCAACATGAGCTCTTTAAGTATTCTGATGTACGCAAATTGATCTATGATCCCTGAAATGTGATAAATAGGCCCAACACCATAGTACGAGAAGCATCCCCTATCTCATGATGCTTGTGTCTCCATGCTTCACTGTCTKCACAATGTACTGTGACTTGAATTCAGTGTTTGGGGGTCGTCTGACAAACTGTCTGCGGCCTCTAGACTCAAAAAGAACAGTCTAGCTTTCATCAGTCCACAAAATATTGCGCCATTTCTCTTTAGGCCAGTCAAAGTGTTCTTTGGCGAACTGTAACCTTGTCTTTTTTTCAACAATGGGACTTTGCGGCGGCTTCTTGCTGACTGCTTGGCTACACATAGCCGTCTTCTAATAGTAACAGTACTCAAAGGTAACCTTCAATGTTCTTTGATCATGATGGAACTGGTCATTGGCTGAGTCTTTGCCAATTTTGTCATTCTTCCATCCATTCGAATGATTGTTTTCCATTTTCTTCCACTTCTTTCTGGCTTTGGTCTCCATTCTAAAGCATTCGAGATCATTTTAGCAGAGCAGCCTATCATTTTTCTGCATTTCTTTGTATGTTTTCCTAACTCTAATCAACCTTTGAATCAAAGTACGCTGTTCTTCTTAACAATGTCTGGAACGACCCATTTTACTCTTGATTTTCAGAGAGAAATGCACAGGACAAGCTTTTCTCTTCGCTATTATTTTTAATGACCATATCAACAGGTCATGTGCCAACTGTGTTTGAGGATGCAAGCATTATTTACCATATATACTGAAGAATACCGCTCTGGTTATCTAGTATCACTTTTCACTTTGTAAAATCCTTTCATACTATCTGTAATCAACTCTCAGTCCATCGTACCCAAGATCCTAACCCCTTTGGGTTCACATTCCAAAGAAACTGCCCTTAATGGCCATCACTGAGGTGTACAATGGCCCTAGATCAACCGTCATTCAGTCTTCACCTTAACCCTTTGCATTATGCATTTGATACAGTTAACTACAAGACATCTTTAGGTGTCTTGAAATGAATGGCATCGTGCAGCAATGTTAACATTCCTTACTACTTCCTTACTATCTCTATCACTGTCTTTATTTTTATTAATCAGATCAACTCTGTTTGGCTCCAGACAAGATCACCAGTTGCTCATGTGACCTCCAACTAACATATGGATGTCGATCAGCTGTTTATTTTAAAGTGACATACATGTTATTAAATTTGTAAAATCTGTTTTCCAGTTTAGGGTAAATTCACTGCATTTTTTTTGTACAGTAGCATAAGGTCTAATAGTGGTGTTTCCTTCAGTGTTACAGTCTTGGGCTGCGTACATTCATTTTTTTAATCTGCCTATTTTCTCACATCCAGGTGCATCCAGGTTTTACTGTTACAGTGATGTGCTGAAAAACTTGAAGGATCATGCACGGTGTCAGAAGGAAAATGTCTTACATTTACACTGTGCTCAGTGACACATTCCTACAAGAAATGTAGAATGTAATTTAGCACAAATGTATGCGTTGCTATATTTGGGCTACAAGATGAAATCCTGAYGAAATCCTCCCCTATTATATATCCTGGCATATGACCGGCTCTCCATCTCGTGGCTGGGGTTTGGGCCACTGATGCCCTATATTTTGTTAGAATGTTCTGTCATATATTATGTCAGAATAACGTTTTTTTTTTTTTTTGTATCACAAGGTTTTTATATTCTAGAAAGATAATATGGTTCATCTTCTTGGTATTTTTGCATCACACAGTTCACGTTCTGTTTTKCTTTGATTATCATAAATTGTGAAAAAAGTCCAAAAAAGTGCTGTCTTGTGTTAATGTCATACATTCACTTACATGACAGCATACACCAGGTTTGTGATATAGCGTGGTATCAGATTTTGCTACTGGAACATTTTTTTTTTTTTCAGTATGAATATGGTAGGACKGTATCGGATGAATACCATATTAGTATCAGTATCAAAGCATCCCTTGTTGTTTATAAATAATAGAATGGCTGTATAATAAGCACTGCAGACATAATATAGGTCAAACGTGCAAATAAGCTAGCTAACAGTACTCTAACCGTAGCACTTTATTCGGAATAATTGAGCAATTGATACTAATAATTGCTCAATTATCCGGCATCAGGAATGAATAAAATCTCCCCGGATCATTGGCTCCYGTAATGTTCACACTGTTAATTGAAGGAGGGAAAAAGTGATCCCTGTGATTTTGAACATGGTATGATTGATTTAGCCAGAAAGATTCTGTAAATCCTGATATCTTACAGTGGGCAGAGGATCATCGAGCCTGGCAAAGTTGAATACTGGCAAAATGTAGTCTGGTCTGATGATTCTCCAGGTCTCCTCAGGCTCGCAGTTTAGAGGGAAAAGCATGAATCCATGGATCTAGGCTGCCTTAGAACCACTGCCCGGGCTTGTTTGTAATAATGTATAGAACGTTTTGGTGGAATGCTTTGGGACAAAACCGATCATTGCTTGACTGCCGTAGTCTACTCGAATATTGTTGCTGCCCGTGTCGTCTCTTCATGGCCACAATGTACATATATTCTAATGACTACTTCCAACCTGATAAAGACCTTGTCACAAAGTAAAACCTTTTGTTGCAACTGGTTGCATGACCATAATGAGTTCAATCTGCCCTTTCCAGTCTGATTTGAAACCATTTTGAAAACCTTTCAGATTTGCGTTGAATCTGCATGAATTGCATGAGAACATTGCATGTTTCTGAGAACATTTCATGACCAATTGAAAATCAGTATCAGCCAAAATTGGTATCATGTCAACAGTTTATTCAGTTTTTTTTTTTTTTTCCAAATAAATATTAACAGTATAAACTGAATATTGAATTTGCAATAAGCAATACAGGTATGTCCAAGCTGTAGTTGAACCTCAAGTCAACCAATAGGTAGAATTTGTTAAAGTTATGTAGAAGTTGTGGTGTGTGTGATTCACAGGCCCCTCATTATCATGTGGCTAAGAAAATACAGATATACAATTTATTGTTAAGTGCCTAGAGAATAATATAAAAATAATGATTAAAAATGATTAATGGCATTTGAAATGATTTCTTGATTGTATATTACATAAAAAGTTCCATTTGATCAGTCATGACATTTTTATTGATCTGTTATTGACCCAAGGAATGCAGTTGTGGACAAACATCACTTGCTCACGCCATAACACTAATCATCTGTCTTTCTTCATACCCATAGTTCCGTGCGCTTGCCCCCATGTACTACAGAGGCTCCGCTGCAGCCATCATTGTTTATGACATTACAAAAGAGGTACAAATCATTTCTTTATTGTTTAGAGTAAAGATACTTGACCAGAAAGTATTTATAAAATGCATTTAATATAATTGTGTGATGAATGTGGATATATTTTCACGATAATTTCAATATCAAAATGAAAACAAAACTTAATATTTGACTTTTCATGCAGTGAAGCTAGAATACATAAGGGCTTCACTTATTAAATTTATGAAAATATAAATTCTGAAAGAAAATGTATATTTTCACTTAACTTTTATATATACCCTGTCTGGCCAAAATAAACTCACACAATCCAATATTTCATTGACTAACTAAGATCATTTGTATCCTGGAATATGCCTGCTCCTTGTGTGAAGAAATATGTATGCTCACACA
The DNA here is from genome assembly GCA_003987875.1 of Clarias batrachus. NCBI lineage: Eukaryota > Metazoa > Chordata > Actinopteri > Siluriformes > Clariidae > Clarias > Clarias batrachus. The sequence continues at coordinate 43,984 of QMIH01001438.1, forward strand.
TGTGATAACTTGGTCATTCAATACGGTCAGGTCATCAGCTGACTTCATTTTATTGTCACATAACCTTACTGAGCCTAGACCTTTCTTAAGGAATTAAGAAAATATTATTTAAACCATTATTCTCAAATCAAAGAGAATTGGAAAACCAGCTGTCTTTCCAGATCTTTGCCACCCAATCAAATTGAGCAATCAGGGATAAATAATCTTGGTCAGACACCAAGTGTCATGGGCCTAGCTGGTTGTAGTGGCTAGACCGGCTGATGGTGTGGTTGCCGTGGGCATGAAGGGTAGGCATGAACGCAGAGGGGTGTGCAAACAGAGAGTCTTTAATATCAAACTCAAAACAGACAAACAAACAAAGGAACCAAAACAACAAACGTAAACTAAAACTAGGGCTCATGAAAAACACAGGAACAGGAAAGGATCATGACACAGGGAACCAGGAGCTGACACAGGGCTAGGGATGAGGAAACATGGAGCTGGAGCTAACTAAAGACACATAGGGGAACTAGAGACTGGAGAGACAGGAGACTGGAGAGACAGGAGACTG
>QMIH01001438.1:44656-59639 GCA_003987875.1 Clarias batrachus
AGACAGGAGACTGGAGAGACAGGAGACTGGAGAGACAGGAGACTGGAGAGACAGGAGACTGGAGAGACAGGAGACTGGAGAGACAGGAGACTGGAGAGACAGGAGACTGGAGAGACAGGAGACTGGAGAGACAGGAGACTGGAGAGACAGGAGACTGGAGAGACAGGAGACTGGAGAGACAGGAGACTGGAGAGACAGGAGACTGGAGAGACAGGAGACTGGAGAGACAGGAGACTGGACCAGGGGCAACAGAGACTAGACTGGATTAGTGGTTAATAGAATTAGTAGTTACATGGAATACGGAGACACTGGATGCTGATCTAACCGGGTTAGTACTGGACTAAGATGGAAACAGAACACAAGAAGCAAAGCACACATGAGGCTATTCCAAACTAGCGGCTAACCTACTAGCGACCAGAACCACTAGCAGGCAATCCCACTAGAGGCTAGCCTACTGGAGGCTARCCCTACTAGCAGCCAACCCTGCTAGCGGCTAGGCTCTCATGTGGCTACACAAAACTAAACAGACAAAGAACTAAACAAGAGGACTGACACTGGGAAGACACAGAACAGTACTTACACAGGAGGAGACACGGCCTAACTAAACATGAACAGAGCAGCTCCATGAATCCACAAGAACAAGGAACATACAGCAAACAAACAATAGAGCCCTCTAGAGAAACAAAGGTAAAACAATTTAACTAAAATATAAACTCAAACAAACAAAAAGCAATGCCCACACAACGGGGTGTGTGTATGTATATGTGTATATATATATATAAAAACAACAAACATACCAAACAATGCTCGACCCAGTTTCGAAGAACACACTGATATTTATAGAAGCTTTAACGAGCCACCTCAGTTCAGGTGAGCACTCATCACCTGACTGAGGTGGCTTCTGGGAAACTGAGTCGATCAACAAAAACTACAGAGACAGACAGACATGAACAGTGACCTCTAGTGGAGGTTCCTAACACTAAGAACCCAATGGCAATTATAGATTAGATCCAGAGAGTGTAGATCGGAGGGCCCCCTCTCCGAATTTTATGGGTTTTTTTGTGTGTGCGCGTGTGTGTGTGTGTGTGTGTGAAAAAAAAAAAAAACCGTCAGATGGACAACATAACTTTTGTTCATTGTGCCATTATTTATTTAACAAAAATGAAGCCAAAAGTTTTTAAAAAATCGTGCTCCCCATGATTTGATCCAGTTTGTTGATCCACCTTTAGCAGCAATGACTTGAAGTAATCATTTCCTATATTTGTATCAGTCACTCACATCGATGTGCATGGATTTTAGGCAATTTTTCTTTACAACATTGCTGTAGTTCATTGTAGTTCATTGGAGCATTTTCTAGGTTTGGACTTTGACTAGGCCATTCAAAAATCTTGATTCTTTTAGTTTTTTCCGCCATCCTGATATAGAGCTGAGCAATAAAGCCAAACAACTGCACTTTGGTCTCATCTGTCCATAAGACATTGTCCCAAAAGTCTTGTGGTTTGTTCAGATGGAGTTTTGTGAAGCTATGTCATGCTTCCATGTTTTTAGACGGAAGAGTGCAAACCATGCTTGTTCAGTCTTCTTTTAATTGTGCTGTCATGGACATTTAACATTTAACATCCTCAGTGAGGCTTGTAGGGTCTGACATGTAGCTGTTTGTTTTTTTTTGTACTTACCTAAGCATAAGCATACCTAAACAGTCTGGTCTTGTGATGAATGTGCTGTGACATCCACTCGTGTTCTACTTCTGAATGATCTTTCTCACTGTAGAATGTTGAACTCCAAAAAGGTTATATGATGTTCATCTGAGGTTGTATTTAAAAATACTGTGACTCAATGCGATCAGATGACATACATTTTTTTTTTTTTTAATTAAAAGAGGGAGCACTAACTTTTATACATGACCATGTTGTCGAGTGGTGTCGAGTGGCCAGGTAGAAGCCATTCCTCATTAAACGTTACATGCACAGACTGCTGGGAGTTTGCCAAAAAGCACCTGAATTATGCTTAAAATGGAACAGTTCTTGGTGGAGTGTGTGGAGGAAATCARGCACTGCACATCACCTCATTAATGCYATCYCTACAATCGAATACGAGTGTGGCTACATAATCCTGTAGAGAAAGCAAGAAAACACAGTAGTGACTTGTGAACATCTTTGTAAACGTCCTGGAGTGGCTCACCCTGAGTCAGGACCTGAACCCAATGGCGAGACCTGAAACTTAAAAATGAAAATGACGCTGGCCATCTAACCTTGATTGAGCTTAACTGTTTAAATGTAAGTTGTGCCGAGCGTATAACATCATTCACAGAAGACTTCAGACCAGTRCTGCTAAAGATGCTTTAACTAAGTACTAAGTTATGGGTCTGAATACTTATGTAAAGGAGATATTTCCGTCTTTATCTTTTAAATAAATTAACAAAAGATTCCAAACGCCTGTTTTTACTTTGTCATTATTGTGTGTAGAATTTTGTGGGGGGAAAGAGATGTTCATCCATTGTGATTAATCCATCCTGTTGTTTAACACATCCTCATGTAAATGTATAAACAGTATAAAATGGAAAACTAGTGCGCGATCTATAGTGTTCAGTCCCTCGGGGTTACACACAGGATAGAGTTTTTTGGAGAGGGCTTTGGGATTCAACCTTGTTTTAGAAGCTCGTTAACTTGAACAAAAACAAATTTAATGGTTCWGAGGCAATTTGGAAAGATTTGGAAGTTACTAAGGAGATAAAGTGTTGTTTAAGAGCATTATCGTATGTTTTCTTGCTGATATTGCTTCTGTGTTTGTGGGTTTTGGCAGGCAGTGGTGAAGCTGCTTTTGCCTCTTTCCAGTACTGCACACCTTACCGGCCTGCTTTCACCCATGCTGGCGACTGACTGTTATTTAATGACTGGTGGAATGCAGTACATGTAACACGGAGTGATGCATATAGGGAAACACTCTAGTGCTATTATGCTCTGTATCACCACTCATGGAATGCCTCTCATCCAGTCAGAATACTTGGTGGGTAAAATGTTGTACAGTATAACGTAGCATAAAGCATCATTTTTTCCCTCTCTCTCTTAGGAGTCCTTTCTAACTTTAAAGAACTGGGTAAAGGAGCTTCGTCAGCATGGACCACCTAACATCGTGGTGGCCATTGCAGGCAACAAATGTGATCTTTCTGATGCCAGGTAAATTTTCCTATTTCCCCTTGGCCTGCATATAGATGTGAGCTAACTTGCTTACTCTCGCTAAATAAAAGACCTATGTAGAGAAAAAAACTCTCATGTTTTTTTTTTCAACAATAGTTTTATTGATTTTAAACAGGGATGTAACAAAGTGCATACTCTGTATGTACACAGGATTTTTTTTGTACAAAACCCCTATACCTCCCACCCCACCCATCTCTGACCCCAAGCCAGCCTTACATGTCTGAAAATGGCTAGACACCAGGCATATTTAAAGAATGGAAATGAAAGGAAAGAAACAAAAACATGGAGCTGTGTAAAAAAAAAAAAAGAGAGAGAGCGATAGAGGGGAAGAGAAAAAAACACAGGATCAAATACGAAGGGGATTCAACTATAAATATATATGAAAAAAAGCAAAGGAAAAGCCCTGTTGAAAATTCGATTCTAAATCACGGATTGAGTAGTGAATCCAGGGACAAACAGGACATAATATCTCTGAGCCACTGTGCATGAGTGGCATCTCTCCAGTTAAATAAAAGAGAACGCCTGGCCAGGAGTGTCGCAAAAGACAATAAATACCGTTTAACTGGAGTTAGATGCCTCTAGATCTTCCTCTCCAGTGATGTCAAAAAGAGCAATCCGAGGGTCTAGTTTAGGATTGCATTTCAATATGTATGACAAGGTTTGAAAGACATTTTTCCCTCCAGAATTTTTCCGAATTTGGGCATGCCCAATACATATGAATTAGAACGCTTAGGTTTGGAGAAATTAGTCCCGTGTACAACCTTAAACTGTAATAAAAAGTGACAAGCACATAAGGAGGTTGAGTTGACAAGCTTGAGAATTGAATTTGTGTATCATGTGACCGTGTCAAATTTAGGTCTTTTTCCCAAGCAGTTTTAATTTCACTTAAAGTGGTATGACTCAAACCCATTAATCCACCATAAATAGTGCATATGAGGCCTTTACATAGCGGGGACAAACATGAAATTATCTGTAATATTTGTATCTGGATCCTCAGGGAAATTTGTTATTGAAGAGCTAATAAAGTTGCAAATATTGACTACTTGCAAATATCTGGAAAAGTGAGATTTGGATAGGTTAAACAATTCGGAAAGCTGTCCAAATAAGGCAAACCCATGATCAACAAAAAGGTCTTTGCGAAGCTTGATGCCGTTACTGTACCATTCCTGAAACACTGGATTATGTAAAGAAGTTTGGAAGAGATGGTTAGAGACGATGAGACTATATAGAGAAAAGCCAAGAAAACCACTGTACTTCCTGAAGTATGCCTAATAACAGAATTATTAATCGATTTAATTGAGGGGATGTGGAGTGCAGATCCAAGAAGTGCAGAGACAGAGAGGATTTTGACAGAGTTTATCTCTATTTCCACCCACAAGATGACGCATGGAATGTTTGCTGCCCAGCAGGTACGACTAGTAGTACAAAAATTGGGTAGAGCCATGCCTCCATCTCTWTTAGAATCCTCTTTGAAGTAGGGACTTGTTCAATCGAGGATGCTTACCATTCCAAAGGTAAGATGATATAATTGAATTCAATGTATAAAAGTAAGATTTGGGAATAAAAACAGGTACAGACTGAAAAAGATTTAGAAAGAATAGTAATTTTTATGGCATTAATTCAGCCCACCGGGGACATGGCCAGTGATGACCGTTGAGCCAAGTCCCTYTGTGTTTGGTTCAGGAACCTAATAAACACCTTTTTAAAGAAAATTTTTGTTTTCTTGTAATTGTAATAACAAGATAGGTAAACTGATTCTTTAGCATTCATAAAGAATTCTTTAGCAAGATTCTTTAGAATCTTAAGCATGTTTTTTTAATGTGTTTATTTTTATTAGTCAGTCCATGTTCTATCTGTAAATGTATATTTAATTTGTTTAGCATGAAGTGTAAATAAAAAGAACTAGGTAACTTGATGGACTTTGTTGTGTTAAGGTCAGTACAGTAATTTAACCAAAATCTGAAAACTTTTTGAAAAAATCAAGTGTAATTGGGACTACAGGTTGTTGAAATTTTGCTTTTGCATGCCACTCCAGTTGATATAAAGGAAAGCCATAAAGATATTGGAAAAGACCTTCAACTTCAGTCTTGCATTAACCACTTCAGAAATGCAGCCAAGAAAGAATCCGAAGAACAGCTACCAAATGCAAATTTACTGTAACACTTAAAAACATGGCCAGGGCTCGAATTTACTAATCTCAGAACCACTGGTAGGAATCTGGCTTAAAATACATTTAGCTCAAAACCTGGGAATCTTTACATTTTTTTTTAACTCAGAGTAGGACATAAAAGATATTTACTCTGTTTTTTTTYCCCCGCCAGCTAGGAGTAGGACTGCGCCAAGGAAAACTTTTTACGACACTGAGAGCCAAAACGTARGCTGCATGTTATAGTGCGTGTTGTAGTTTTGACAGGTTTTTCTAGTTTTGAGCAGTGGAAAAGTAAAATTCTGAAATCAGCAGCAGTTGTGTTAAAGCTGTATGCACACAGACAAAACGTATAGATGCGCGACCCTAATCTGCCTGCTTCAATCATGACTGTTTCTATAAAGCTTCTATAGAGCTGTGTAGGGCTGTCATAATCTGATCAAAATGAATTTGAAAAGAAAGCTAAACTGGAGAGGGGATGACTTGCGGAGAAGGGAGTAAAAGTAAAGAAATAATTGAAGCTAAATTACGCCCTACTCATACAGGTGAAGATAAAGAGATTTGTGAAAGTTTGCCGCACGTACCACAGAGGAGTTGGAGACGTGGGGATACACCCATTGTGATGCTTATAACAGAGAATCTAAGAATTTGAATAAATCTAATAAACAAGTTGTTTAGTATAAAATGCATATATAGAGATCATTATTTAAATGTGTGTGCCATGGGTAATTCCCACAACTTTATGAATGCAGCCTGTTTTTTTTTTTCATTGATTTCACACTGCAGGGGGGATGTATGATTCTGTGGGGCTGTAAGAGCAGAGTTTAATTTATTATTTCCGACACTGTTTGCTGTCACTGTTTCAAAGCTGCATCTATGCTGCTACTAAAAAACATCCATTATCAGTCACCTATGGAGACATGGGTATACGACATGTTCATTATTGGACCAGTTAAGCGCGGGAAAAAAAAAATTGTCCAAAGGTGTCTTTTATGAGCTATGTGTCACTCACTGTTACTAAAACGTCTCTCCTCCGCACGCGTCTCGGCCTGAAGGCCATTTCCTCGCAACTCCTAACCAGTTAGGACACCTCCGGAGCACTGCTACATTTTAGTGGAGATGAGAGTGATTTCCTATTTTAAGAATGTTGATGGATAGCTCTTACTCCTGCTCCTAAATGTAGGACCAAATAGTGTCATTCTCCGTAATTTGTCATTAATAATTTGACCCAGTTCCTGAGTTCGTGCAACTCTTCCGCTTAATAAAATGTTAATGCTTAGAATTTAAATGTTAATTGCTTCATTACAAATCCATTGTGGTCACAAACAGAGGCAAAAATATGAAAAGTGTATCGCTGACCTGCACCGTGCAAATATGGGCATGCACGTTTGAACTGTTACATTATTCCCTTCTGTAATTTATGCAGTACATACCATAAAAATAAACATTTATCATTCATGCCTAGTGCCATATGGAAAGTTGTGATTTTACTTGTTTGTTTATTATATATTTTTATTCGTTATTATTCTTGTCTATTTGAGATCACAATAAGATAAGTCATCAAAGTGGTTTCCCTTACTTTATATGTGAAAATGGGCCATATTAGACACAAATTGTTTATTGTAAACAAGTGTTCTGATAAGATATGTAAATTGATGTAAACAATGTTATGATGATAAAATAAATCGGTGAAATGTATGTCTGTATTCTTCCATGCTATTATGCTGTTAAAATTTAACTGCATTTTTGGCTATTATTTGATTGGTACAATGCATTGTAAAAAAAAAACTCATTCATTTATTGTCCTTTTTTTATAGAGAGGTACCGGAGAATGATGCCAAGGATTATGCAGACTCTATCCATGCTATTTTTGTAGAAACTAGTGCCAAAAATGCTGTTAACATCAATGAAATCTTCACTGAGATAAGTAAGGGCCTAGTTAAGCAGTCACCACACCTTATACCAACTTAAATAATTCTTTTGATTGTGTAAAGCTGCTTTGCGACAATGTCAATTGTTAAAAGCGCTATACAAACAAAATTGAATTGAATTGAACCTTTGTTACTTTAGGAAATGTGGGCCACGGTTTGGCTTAAATGGACTTATGCTCATATATTCCTACATTCAACAGGGATCGCAACTTGTGCATTATATTGTCAAAGGATGTGGACACTTGACCAACATGCTGAATGTGCTGTTATAGATTTAGTCTACTTTTGTTGTTTTTTAACAACATTCACTCTTCTGTGATGCGTTAGACTTTTGGAGCATGACTGGTGGGGATTTGTGCCCATTTAGCTGCAAAAGTGAGGTCCGCCCTCATCGGCTGATGAAGAAGGTGCTGTGCGTAGTCAGCGTTCCAATTCTATGTATGTTCTGTAGGGTTGAGGCAGGGACTCATTCAGGGGCCTCCAACACTTCAAGATACATATCTGTGAAACTTTTCATTCATCCAGGTGAAGTTGTCTAGAAAATAATTAACACCAACAAGTTCACCAGAGAATACACCAAGGACAGGAGGTTAGCCTTTCAGACTGTGAGCTTCTCATGCCAACTGATGAGAACCTAAAAAATAAACGTTTGTGCTATTCCCTTTAGGTCCAATACAGGGGGGTTTTAATGATAAAGCATTTAAACATTTTAGCCAATGTTAGTGCTTTCAGCTTTGTGACAACTATTTGGCCCAAATATGGGTGTAATGGTCATGTGTCCACATACTTATGGCCACATAGTGTTGCTTCTTAAAGGACTTTCTGAATGCATTTTAACTAATGATTTGTACGTAATTTTTATCTTTTTATTTTAGGTCAGAAGATTCCACTTTTAGACACGAGTGACTCRGGTGTGAGGGGTTTGAAACTGCGACGTCAACAGTCGGACTTAACCAGGGAACGCACCTGCTGCTGATGCACAATTAGGCCAAATATATTTCAACCTTTTTTTCCACCTCTTAATTGAGAAACAGAATGGAGAACAATAAACTTCTAATGGGAGCACATGAAGAACCATATGACAACATGATCTTGAAATCTTAATCAGTTTAAAACTATATATGTATATATATATGTATGCTACCTATACTTATAATGTTTGTCCATGGCTAACTGAAGTGGCATAGACTCGGTTACCTCCGCTTCTCTGCTTTTTGCTTATTTTTTTTGTAAATCTCAAAACTTTTAAAAGGCAAAGGAGAAAAGGCACTGGTTTTATTCCTTTTAAGACATCAAAATGTTCTTGCTTTCTGGTTTTCCACAACATATCAATACACTGTGTGTGTGGATACTTGAGGCTGACATGGATTCAGTTTAAGATGTTATGTTAAATCCATAACACAGGGCAGTTTACTACGGATGAGAACTAGTTAATTGGATTTAAAAAGAAACTAGTCCATCTCCTTTCAGACTGGTGCGGCATTCATCTGAAGAAGTTTGGCTTTTTTCCTTGGGGTGAAATCCTTTGAGCATCTTTTGAAATTCTTTAAGAATGCACCAAAATAATTAATTTGCCTCATTAAACTGAATGATTTGCACAGCGAATAGCTTCTATTTCAAATGGTTACATGTGTGTCATTAGCAGAGTAAATGTTRATCTTTAGAGATAGTGTTAGGCTTGAATTGTTTGAAGTCTGCTGTTTAGGTTTCACATTCTGAAATCCATTTTCCTGATCAAAAAGAGTACTCTCTGTCATTTTAGTGTTGGTCCTACTCCCAGCACACCTGATTCATCCAATCAGTCAATTAACAGCTTCTAACAGCTCTAAGGTGGGTATTTAGGGGTATGGACTAAATTGTGTAGGACAGAGGGTTCTYCAGGGCCAGGTCAGTTTAACCTATTATTAACCTGAATTGACCTGTTTGTAATAGGTTTTATATTAGTATATATTTATGTATTATCTCTCTCTGTTATCTTTACAGCCTGACAGGCCAATGAAAGAAACGAAAAAACAAGAAAACTTTGGGTTAATGAAAAATATTACTTTGTGGCATGGCAGCTAATAACATTTTATTTAGCTTTGTTTTAACTAGGTCGAAGTGAAAAGAAACAAAGCTTTCAACACATATTTTTAAAATATGATATTTCTGCTTATTTGCAGCAATCTGCTTAATTGGCCTGGGCATGTTCCATGCTGTTTAATTAGGTTGCTTTTAGGAACCAACATATCAGAGTTAACTGTTTGGTGATTGTACAGTAACAGTTTGGCAGGAAAAGGGGTTGCATTTTTAGTTCCAGACTTGAATAGAATGTATATGAACGGGAAAGGAATCTTTCATTTCAGTTACTGTATTAGATATCTTGATTGTCATGTCATACGAAAGCTCCTCCCAGAGTCCATTTCCCAAACAACCCCCCTATCTTGAGTATCATTAGTAATGCTTGTCATATTGTCTTTTTTTTTTTTTTTTTTACATAAAATGAATATTAAAAAGATAAATTGCCTGAATACTAATTTAATTCCTGTGTTGACTTGTGAATATGACCAGTGCAGCTGAATTGTACTTCAACAATGATTCCAAAGCAATGGCTATATGATGTAGAGACTGACGGACGGCAGGTAGATGCAACAACTATTGGCAGCATGCTTAAGCAACTGCGAGTTGTGACAATCTTTCTCATGAATGAAATACAGTGATGAGACTCGTAGCTACAGTGAAACATTTGAATGGTGCCATGTCCAAGGCCGTATGTCCATGAATGATGACCCTGGCAGAGATGTCGGAGTCCACTGCAGTCATTCCCAAGAACATTTGGAGAGTGGAATCTGATATTTAAAAACCAACAAATAACTTGTCACCTTCGTGCGGAAGAGACACAACTGTCTGTGGGAACTGTACACAATCATTCAGGGACACCGCTTGCATACAGTCCTGACCACAATCCAAGTGATTTCCACATGTTTGGATCACTAACAGAGTTCCTGGGATGCCAACATTTCAGCTTTTCTTTGTGAAGCAGGCAGTACAATCAGGACTCTGGGGTACTAAGAAAACTCTACATTGATTCAAGATTCAAAGAACTTTATTAACCCCAGAGGCAAATTGCTTCGTCTTGGTTACAGTTGCTTTGATTCAGTTACCATGAAGAAAGGAAAGAGGTAATAGATTAGACAAGGAAAAAATAAAAATTAAAGAAATAAAAAATTAAGATAATAAAAATAAATAAATGGAAAATAGAATTAAATAGAGCATACAGTAAGTTACATATTGCACTAAAAATAACTAATATACAGATATTGCACTTGGAATGGAAATGGAAAAGAAAGGAATTGCACAAATGGTACTGGTAATCAGATATTGCACTTGGAACTGATATATAGAGCTGTGGAAACAGTAGTGTATTAATGTAATATTGTATCGTAACTACTGACAGTCCCTATCCCGTAGTGTAAACGTTACAGAAACGAGTTGTATAAATTTATGGCCATTGGGAAAAAAAATATCTCCTTTGGCGCTCTGTAGAACACCTGGTCATAATCAGTCTCTGGCTGAGTTTGCTTCTCTGGTTGGAGAGAACACTATATAGCGGGTGAGAAGAATGGCATCCAAGCGCTAATGAAATGCTGGGATACGTTCATTAGTGTAGCAGGGGATTATATAAAGAAATGGGAGTAGTATTTATTTATTTTTTTTCATTTTCCATTTTTTAATTGGCTGGGACTTAAACAAAGTCAAGTTGATTTCCCCTCTATTATGACTTCATATAAAAAGATACTTTCCCATGGCTTTTTGCTCAGATGCACTGTTCTCTCTGACAGGGAAGGGCTCAACACGAGCTCATTTACATAGACACAGTGTGTTTAAAATAGGAGTGAAACAGAAGGCGTTTAAGGTATAGAAAATGCAACATCTGAGAAGAATTTCAGCTGCAGCATTTGCAGACATACTTTTTGTGGACCTCTGAGACATATATATATAAGTGAATTGAATTGTTTACAGACAATACTTATTATTCACAGGAGGTACATTAGGGGCATGAGGGTTATGGCACCAAGTTACTGATCGGCAGGTCAGTAGTTTGAGCCCTAGCTCCACCAGGTTGCTACTGTTTGGCCCTTGAGCAAGGCCCTTAAACATATCTGCTCCAGGGGTGCTATATCCTGGCTGACCCCAGTTATAATGGGATATGCAAAGAAGGAATTTCAATTTGCAGTATTTGATATGTGACAAACAAAGGCTTAACATAACATTCAAGAACTACAGAGATTAAATAAAGACCAGTTAATGACATTTATTCAATTTATCCTCATTTAAATGATTATTTATTGGCTATGTGTTTAATATTGTCACATTCCACTCGTCATTCAGCACCTCATAATGGTAGAGTAAAGTTCCAGCAATTCCGTTTTTCCAGTAAATCAGAGCAGATGTTTAGATTTTTCCTGATACTTTCCTTCCGAATGCACAAGCTTCAGGCGTTGAGGAATCGAGCACTCGGAACAGACCACTGCGCGGCACATCACACACGGCTCTGTAAACTGCGAGTCGAACCTGAAGAACCGGCGGTGAGAGTCGACTCACTAGAAGCCCGAAGCATTACTGTACGGAACATGGCGAATGTAGTGCTCGAGTTCAAATCTTCCGTCGGTGACTTGGACCCCCAAAGTTGCCCCGTGCTCATCATTGGACAGCTCGGATACTTACAACAAATCAACTGGACCCAGATTAAAGGGAAACTGCTACCAGTGGTGTCCAAAGAGGTAAGGAACGTTTGCATTAGCCGTAAAGAGCTAGGCTAATAACGTCAGTTAGAAAGGCTTTGTGTTGTGTAATGTCAACTGCAATAAAATCATTAACAGCTTCGATTATTGCTGCGTTAGTAATGAGTATTAACTGGACTGCTGGTCAAATACTGTAATCTGAACTATCTGTGATCCTAATAATAATAATAATAGTAGGCAGGACTAGCCCTGGAGCTACGCGGAGAATGAAGCTAAGAGGGTTAGCCTTCCGCTTCCACCGCGGCCAGGCTGTCCGAGCGTCACCCACCTTCAGTCAAGCGCGCGCGTTTACAGCTCGTGCTCACCTCACTAACGCAGATTTAACACGATGACGTCGTGTGTGTAGGAGCTGTGTTTGCGATCCCCTGGCCATGAGCTGGCAAACAAAAAGGCTAGAACTTTTCCTTCAGAATTGGACTGGTTAATTAAAATTATCCACTTTTTTTTATCATAATGGATATAGTCTTTTTCATTAAATACTCTTGCAATTCCAAAGTAAAGCAAAAACCCTTGAAGTTGATTTTGTATAGATCAATATTGTTTTATAACATTTCAGTATCTGCACTAGCATTTGGAAAAGAAGGTGTGTGGTGCATTCAGCTTTCCAATTAAACTCCAAGGTGCTGAGTGGGGTGGCTCGGTGTGAGGCCAATTCTGCTTCACCCTTGTCAACCATGTCTCCGTGCATCTTGCTTTTTAAGGAATTCCTCCACCTTCTCCTTCTTTGTTGTTTAATGGCAAGTGGAGTCCAAAAGGTTACATTACTGCCAAATGTGGGTCTCGTTTTCCCGGCCTCTTATAGCCAACTTTGCAGACCAGCCTTACTTAAAAAATAATAATGCATCCATCCCTGATCTTGTTCTGTGTTTTAAACTCTTTATCTGATATGTCCACACACTCTTTCTTCTTAAGAAAGAGTTGTTTTTTATTTATTTAAGAAAAACATTCTATTAAGAAAAATTTACTTGGTCCTAAAGTACATTCTTGGTCCTAAACCTCATAAAACTAATTTCCCTTTGATGTGTTCTGTATACTAGAGCTGTGATTTTAATAGATACTTTAAATACTTCTAATCCTGTGAGAAATATAGCTGTTTAAAAAAATTCAATGCATTCAAATCAAATAAAATGCAATGCCCAAAAAACAAATTGAATTGACAGCTTACAACTGATTTAGAGTTATGCCTTGTACAGAATACCTTTGGTGCTGTGTCATGTGCTTCAAAATGTCTTTTTCTGTTATATCTATTGTTTAGATATTTCCAGGATCTTTCTGTAAAGGTAAAGAAGTTCCACACAATTGTAAAAGTGAAGGAGGTTGACTAAAATCAAAACCTACATTTTAGAAAAATTGTGCTGTACTATTTCTATCACATGGAAAACCAAGGTATTAATGTATTCAACTGAAAGTGGGTGCTTATTGGCTATGACAGCTTTATCTGATTATTACAATCCAATCTGAACGTATTGGAACAGCTAAGGTAATTCTTTTGWATTTTGTTATACATTTAGGGTCAAGTTGAAAGGATGAATATGATACGATAAGTTCAGCTTTTGCTTCACATGTTTAGACATGATTAACAACTCAAAACTTCGCCCTGTAGCATAACATGTTGGAAAAGCAAAAAGGATTGGAGCTGATTGTTCCTAGGGAGATTAAAGAAATACTTAATATATGGTTGCATATCTTTCATCTTTCATGCATTTTATGCCTCAAACCTGGATTGACATCACTAAGGGTTGCATTCTTTATGGTGTGCTTGTACAAGCAGACAGAATTTTCTCATAAGAGCTCATTAGTAACTCGATATGTGCCATAAGAAACAGCTTGTTTATAAGGCTTAATGGAAAATCAGGTTCAGTTTGATAAGGGTCATAAAGATTAGACTTTGGAGCAATGGAAAAAGTCATTTGCCCATTTGAGTGCTCATAAAACTAGTCCTCGAATTTCTTTATTGATTGATTGATTATTTTTTGCATAACGATGTATGTCTGCATTTTATGCTTTGCTTTCAGACATGGCACTCGGCTTTGAGCAGCCTCAATCCCAATCCTACAGACAGTTGCTCACTGTATCTGAATTATGCGAGCGTGGCAGCACTGCCGTCTCGTGTAAGCCGTCACAACAGTCCATCTTCTGCCCATTTTCTTACTCGGTTGATTCGCACCTCCCTGCCTGCTGGCAACAATCGATGCATCCTGGTGAGTTTCACTTCACGTCTTAATGATCTTGTTACAGTTGTACTTGCCAAGGGGTAGGACATGTAAGGCAGCAAGTAAAGGTCTCAAAATGTTCGAGTTGGAAGCAAGAACATACGCAAGCATAAAGCTTTTAGTGTCAAGGGCCAAATTGTGAGGGCTAGACAAGAAGATCAAGACTTACAAAATAGCAGGTCTTGTGGGGTGTTCCCGCTATGCCGTGGTTATTTCATCTATCCATCTAGGAACCTCTGTAGTCCAACTATGAATCATGGAGGCCAATGGTGACCATTGTATTTATTCCTTTATGTATGACTGTGGTAGGACCTCCGGTATGCTGTGATTATTGCCTAACAAACATGGTCAGAGGAAGGACAACCGGTTAGCTGACGATGGTGTCATGGATGCTCAAGGCTTACTGATTTGTGATGGTCAGTCTATCTGGTCTGATCTCAAAAAAGACATTTATCACAATTTGCTAATAATTCTGGCTAATGGAAAGGTGTCCAAACAAAGAGTGTGTGTCTGTGTGTGTGTGTCTGTGTGTGTGTGTCTGTGTGTGTGTGTCTGTGTGTGTGTGTCTGTGTGTGTGTGTCTGTGTGTGTGTGTCTGTGTGTGTGTGTCTGTGTGTGTGTGTCTGTGTGTGTGTGTCTGTGTGTGTGTGTCTGTGTGTGTGTGTCTGTGTGTGTGTGTCTGTGTGTGTGTGTCTGTGTGTCTGTGTGTGTGT